>JBBBDQ010000900.1:8322500-8522500 GCA_037127315.1 Ascarosepion bandense
AAACTTGTTGACAATTTGTTAAGTTCTTTAAAGAACAGGTGGCAACAGTTTTTGCTCGTGGTTTTTTTTTTTTATATAACAAAGTAGTGAATGTATTATTATTAGACTCCACAAGAACATCTAAGAATAAGTATTTACTTTTTTTGTTTACAGGTAAAGTTGAAGATGGAATTTTTTCACTTGTAGTTTTAAGATTATCAATTATAAATAGTTCAAAACCTTTTCTACATGAGACATATAATAGAGAAGAATGGACTTTACTCTATTTGTCTTGGCGATAGTGTAGTCTATTTATGCTTGGTTCACACTCCACCCATGTCTATTGAACAGGTGGAGAGGCTCATCCCTTTTTAGGATGTGGTTTCTGGCTTTCTCTTTCCCAATCTTTTCACTCTTTACTTTTTTCAATTGGAGTAGATAGACTAAACTATGTCTATTGAACGGGTGAAGAGGCTCATCCCTTGTTTCCTGTTTAGGATGATATATCTGTACTTTTAGTAAATAAATTTTCGGTAAATGTTCGTTTTAGCTCCCGACGACTTTTCCCCCTTCAAATTTATCCAAAATAACATTATCTCTGTGCAAATGTATATGCTGAACTCAAATCAACAATTGGTTATTGAAGAAACTTACCTTTTTTTTTTATCTAAATGTCCATAAAAAAACAAACTATATCTCGCATTTTTTCTCTCCTGTAACTCTCACGCAGTCATGTAATTAACTGCAGAATGATGTTCTATGTAGGCAACAAATTTTGGTGGATTTTTGGTCAATTTTCTTTACTTTACTGAAACTTCTGACGGTGTACTTCCTGTCATGAAAGTAATGCGCTATTGTATTTCTACACTTATTACTTTCATAACAGGAAGTACATCGCCAGAAGTTTCAGTAAAGGAAAGAAAAATCGACCAAAAATCCACCAAAATTTGTTGCCTACGTAGAATGTCATTCTGCAGTTAATTACATGATTTTGTGAGAGTTACAGGAGTGAAAATTATGGACTTTCAAAGCAAAAAAGGTAGAATTGTTAATTTGAGTTCAGCATATACATTTGCACAGAGATAAACCAAATTTTCTACATCAATTGATGTTAGAATGCCTTAGTTTAATGATTCTACTGCAAAAGTTGGTACAGATACCATGAATGTTTGAGAAAGATGTTGAGAGGTTTAGCTGTTTTTTTGTTTATATTTATGTGTTGTCATAATTTAGAATTATTTTGGTAAGGAGAAGCCTAGAGTTTGTGTGGAAAGGAAACTGGCACAGACTGCAGCATAAAGTGGTCTCAGGGTTGCCAATCAGCAGCACTTGCAGGCACACCCATCTGTACACAACAAGAACTCTGATATTATTCAACTGTTGATATGAGCAGCCTCTCAAGAGGCTACACAGGAGTTTGGCTCCTAACTACCAGTTGGAAGTAGCAACCAGGTACCTTCAGTAAGAAGAGAGACTTTGCTAATATTCACAAAAAGAGACTTTAGGAAAGGAAATAAACCAGCAACCCCTTCCTAAACAATACAGACCAGACCTGCCTATCTATTCCTATTGAAACATAAAAAGTTCACTAAGTTTTAACTTAGTATAACTCATTACAGATTCAATAAAGGATAACAAAAAAAACAAAAAAAAAACAGCTAAAGCATTATCTCTGAAATCTTGGGAAAAAATAAACATCCAAACTGTAGAGTAATTTACTTTAATTTTAACAGAATTAACTTATTTATGACATTAAAAAATTTAACATTCAAAACACTCAGACAGATTTATTTGCAGACATTTAATAAGAAAATTACAGAAAAATGTTCTTAAAAAAAGGAAATCAATGACACTCTAGACAAATGCACAAAAGTTACATCCTCATTCATAAAAAGAGAAATGTTACACTAAATGCAAACAAAAATTAGAATTCTTCAGTCCAATGTATGAGTAATTCAATAGAACATTAAATGTTCTTCATATAATAACTCTTAAACTTGGGACACTTTTATTTTTACAAATTTATCTTAAAAAAATAGAAAATAATGCATAACAAAAATTGTAATAAATTTAGTAACGAAAAATATAAACAGTAAATGAATAATTAAAAACAAACAAAAAACTTCCCTTTCAAATTACAACATTTGTATATTATTAAGTTATTTATTAATTAAACTAACTGAAAATACTTAGCATTATTCACAACTAATATTTTAGTCTTTGTCAGAAGAAGTATGCTTTTCCAAGAAATATTGTCAACTAATATTGGAGTCTTTAAGGTTGGTTGGTTGTTTTATTTTGTTTTTATGGTATACTAGCAGTATAGCCCAGCGTTGCTCAGGTGTAATGAAAGCTTTAAAACTAATTGGGCATTGGCACGAAAGACTAAAAAGCAAACAAGTTGTTTCCAGTTAAAGTGAAACCATAGACTGAAAGAAAAATGAATGGATGTAAGTCAAATTTTGATTTCCTGGTTTTGATATCAAATAAGTTTTTTTTGTCATAAACTGAAAATGGTATCATGGCTGGGACTAAGAACTACAATTATACCTACTTAGAGCCAAACCCGAAGCAAAAGGGCTGAAAAAAATACAGGCAGATAAACAGACACACAAGCATCTTGCCTTATATATATATATATTATCGATTTTCTCCACTATTGTAAGAACTGCAACCTTGAAACTTCTGAATATCGTTTCTTATGTCTTTGTCTATGAGTGTATCAAATTTGATTAGAATCAGACAACTTTTTTTTAGTATCAATTTTCGATATTTATCAGGGGTACTTCGACACAAAACCTAGCTAAGAACACTCGCAGACGCTTATAGTACAACTGTGAAAATTTTCAAGAAAATCGGTTCAGCCATCACACACACAAAGTTCCATTTATAAATAAGTTTAGATCAACCTCGGCAGGACATTTATTGATTGCTGGTAATACCTTTTTCTTTCAACAATTTATTGATGATTTTATATAAGTTTTTAATACAGTTTTCTTTTCGAGTCTCAAGATTCATTGGGATTTGTTTTTAAGGGCAGAGTCCCCAAGTCCTACCCTTGTTATTTAACCCATAACTAGAAGGAAGGGACAGATTAATACTTTTCCTAAGAGTACCAGTGCTTAAGTGAATAGAGGGTATTCAACTGGAATTCGGACTCGGCTCAACAATTTCTCTTTCTGAGCCGATATCCACTGCACCACAACGCACATCTGTCACTAAACGCTTACAGCATCTTGCATTCCCAAGTGGTTAGCCATCTAAGTACTAACCAGGCTCAACGTTGCTTAACTCCGGTCATCAAGCAAGAACCGATGTATTGAATTTGATATGGCCGTAAGCCTGAGTCTATAAGGCATAATACAGATAAGAAAACTAGTTAATTGATCAGTATCATTAAAAAAATAAAAGCAGATACAATTCATATTTATCCTAAAATAAAAGTAAGAAAATTTCATATTTATACAAAAACAAAAAATAAACGTTAAATTTTGAAGAACTTCGAAAAATCTAAACTTACTTGTAAATGGAACTTTGTGTGTCCCCGTTACCTATAGACTCCGAAACGGCTGAACCGATTTTCTTGAAAATTTACACAATTGTACTATAAACGTCTGTGAGTGTTCTTAGCTAGGTTTTGTGTCGAGGTACCCCCAATAAATATTGATAATCAAAAAAATCTGGTTATAGAAGGAGTGGTCCAATTTTAATCAAATTTGATGCACTCATAGACAAAGACATAAGAAATGATATTCAGAAGTTTCAAGGTTGCAGTTCTTACAATCGTGCAGAAAATTGATAATATACATATAAAAACTTTCATTACACCCAAGCAACGCCAGGCTATACTGTTAGTACATCATACTTGCTGTAATTCTGCGTCTCTATCCTTTCTTGATAGAATTAGAAATATATCAAAAGGTCAAGATTTGAACCTAGTTTTTGTTATAGAATTTCAGGTTTTGATCCAAATTACATTTTTGAAACCATTTTCACTATTGCCAAAGTCATTTTCAATATTGTCATAATTTAAGCAGAATTTAATTAAAAAAAATTATGGAGATATATATATATATATATATATATATATATATATATATATATTTTTTTTTTTTTAATGGTCAATGATGGTTCTCTCATTTATATGAATGTCTGTATAATAATTACAGCAGAGGAGTTTTGTCTTACCATTACAGTTTTGTAACCAAGCATTTCAATATGCCTTAAAAGTAGCTGGGTTGGTCCAAGGAGATGCCGGCTGTTAAGGGAGAATCTGTTCTCGTTTAAAACCAAAATTGCAACCCTGGAAAGAAAGAGAAAATACCAATTGAATGATCATGAGAAGAAAGGCAATAAAGCCACTAAGACACAATAGATTACTGAGTGTGAAATAATATGAGAAAAAGAAAAACATTATTAAGGAAAGAAAACAATAAATGAACAGGAACAAGAGCAAAGAAAATGACTGACATTGCAGTTAAATTTTTAAATTGCAAACTCAAGGCCAGAAGAGAGTTCTGTAAGTGACATCGGTGAAAGAAGGAATTGTTAACATAGAACTTACAGTTACATGTAGCCATTTCAACTGTAAAATGATGAGTTCTTGCTGCCAATCTAGTATTGCATTTAAATTTGTAAAGTCGAGGTACCAAAGTGGAAAGCTCATCATAACAATTACCATGAATGTATTCATAGAAAAGGCAAAAAGGAAGCTTGATGCCAGATCATGACTGTTAAGATTGCAGATTCTTCTGATTTTATCTTGAACTTTCAATCATGCTGACCAATATCCTGCTGATGCAGTTATCAAATGATGAATGGAATCTCAGGTAATGTCTGTCATCGTAATGAGTAATGTTTATCCCTGCATCACTAACATCCAGTTTTCCTCCTCAGACACTGTGCTGGTGATGGGTCATTCGTTAGACTGACATTCCCAGACTACTGCCTTGACTTCTAGTTTCAAAACCAAGGGATTGATCTGCCCTGCAAAGTAATGGGTCCATCTGATGCATGGTAGGAGGAGGGCTTTCATTTTGATTTTGCTGAGGCCTTTGTGTGTATCTTTCCTGAGATCATCCAATATCCATCCATGTACACAGTCTGTGAACAAGTGCAGTTCTGTTGCCTTCCACTAAAGTGAAACATTAACAATCCTTACGTACAGTGCCTAACTCTGGTACATTTATGTGTTGAACATCGTTTTCTGGACATAACCGGCATGCATCCTCCACTACATCACCATTTAACTCAAGAGATACCCCACTTGCAAGGACCTATACTTCAAATTTGTGTTTGCAGACGCACCACTTCTAAAGTATGTAGTTGTCTTGGTGATGACATCCATGATCAAGTGGAATTCAGTGTAACCAGAGTTGCTATGTATTTAATGAAGGCAGTTACAATAGACAGTCATTTACAAACAAAAAAGCATCCTATCAATTTTCCACATAGTGAAAATACTTTTGTGTGCCACAATTTCATGCCCATGATTCCAATAAAGGATGTCCTGCAGACTTGCAAGCTGAATTCTCAGGTATGTTTTTTTTTTGTTTTTTTAAATCATTTCACCCCAAGAAGGGTGAGACCACCACAAGTACGTTGCGGGAGGGTGGGTACAGTAACAGAAAAAACTGGGTAAAGAGGGTATTGAAGAAAAGATAAAAGATGGCAATTGATGTTTCATTTACATTTTTGGAGATCGTAGCTATCAGAGAAGTGAGTAAATTGAAGGAAGTGCCACAGGTGGGAAGTGTGAGAAAAGAAACTGTTAGAGTAGAAGTGATGGTTACATTTAACCTTCTGCTCCTTGCTATATTGATGATTAACTGCAAACCCTTTCTTTCAGGTGCTGTGAAAGAACTTGTTCAATTCTTTGGATTTCACCTAGTTCATGCACGAAATTTACATTCTTAATCCCCTTGGCCAGAGGCTGGCCTATTCAGTCACCAACGAATTCAGGTATTAAACTGACACTGAACTGTCTTCTGTCTGTCCTTTAACAGAGGCAAAACAACAATAACAAAAAGAAAGAAAACTTGGGTTGAATCTATTAAATGTCCAATACAATGGCAGTGTCCAAATCAAATCTTATCACTTCAAAAGGCAAAAGAGATGAGTACTATAAAAGGACGTGTGTTGTGGTACAGTGGGTATTGACCTGGAATGAGAAACCAGGGACCCGAGTTCGAATTCCAGTTGAATTCATTGCATTCACATACGTGCAAATACCCTTGGGAAAGGTATTAATCCATCTCTTCCCTCCAGTTATGGGTTAAATAACAGAACAGATTGGGTTCTATAGCCATGGCTGGCAACCAGTCTACTGCAGAAAGCAATGGCAACCTACTGTGGGATAAACTTTTATCCAGTCAGTCATGTCTCTTTCGAGACATGATCGCCCAAGTGTGTTTCACGTATGGCACTAAACTGACTGACAAGTATAATGCCAAAAGTTCAAAAGACAAGATAAAATTGGGTAAAATATCTAACTGACAGATCCTAATGCCGTGAACTGATTTTCACTCATGAATATGTCTACTTTGTTAATAAATTTTATTGAGAAGTTAAATCTTTTGATTGGTCACAATAGTTGGGGAGGTATTTTTCCCATTCATCACATTCACCAATGATCTTAAGAAGTGGTTGTATACAGCTGATGGTTTAGATATTTCTGAATAGGTTTGATGCCATGCATGACATCCGTATGCAAGCCTCAATCAGACAAAGCTATATAAGAACGTGACTTGAGTTTTCAGGTTTTGGTTTTGTAGGAATTTGAAGTGTTGGGTGAAACTAATGTTTCACCTAAGGAAAAAAAAAAAATCATCCTAAGATTGATCTTAAATGATTAAAAAAAATTATTTTAACTTAAAAAAAAATCATTTCACCCCAAGCAAGGGAGTAAAGCCACTAAGACGCAAGAGGTTTATGAATGTGAAAGAATAAGAAAAAAAGAAGCAAAAATAAAGAACAATAAAAGAAAAGGAATCAAGAAATTAATGATTGACATAGCATTTAAATTTTTGAAGATCAAAGTTAGCTGGAAGAGAGTTCCACCATCGAGAAATGTGAGGAAAAAAAACTGTTAGCATAGAACTTACAGTTGAATTTACTAGAAGCAAACATAAGTAGAATTCAAATTTACTGACCTTTGATAACCGATATCCTGAGGTTTGACTATATTTGTAATTGTAGGATTTACTGCTTTTTTACTTGAATCAAGAATGACTTCATAGTCTGAAATACAAACAAATTGACAAGTGAAAAGAAAGAAAAAACAAACAAACAAATATTCATGATTTTTCTTGAAGGTATTGCCTTAAGAATATATTTATAATATAAAAATCAAATGCTAGTGATAATAGCATTGGTTCAATTTCCCATCAATATCTGATTTGGGATAAAATGTATTTTGATATGGAGTTGTCCATAACCCTCTCGCCTCATTTCTCGAGGCTAAAAACACAGCTCAGGCTATATAACTGGAAAGACTTTTGGTCGTCAAATGATTTGAGAAAGGAGCAAAAATAAATTCTATAAATGGAATTTTAGCCTAAAAAGGCAAAAATATCGACCATTTAATCATCATGGAGCAAGGGAAATAACTCCGACAGATCTTAATTGTGACGTAGATTCTATTTTAAATAAGTTCATTTAAAAAAAACAAAATCCCCCACAGATTTTCAAAATCAACAGTCAAAGAATTTTGTTATTCACAATATTGTAGTGGTAGTGTAAGACAAGCTTATAAAATATTGAATGTGTTTTAGTCTTAGGTATATCAACTCCTAGTGAGCCATCTAATGTCAAACATTTGTGTATTATTCATTATTTTGTAGTGAAATTAAGCTTATTTTTTTTTTTTTTTATTGTCGTGTGGAAAGTTGTAGTGAGTTTTGTACTTATAAATTGTACTTTTATTAAATTTTTTTTTTTTTAAGATTTGGTACATAAGTGGTTCTTTTAAGAATTTAAAAATGTTATCCAGATTGACCCTAGTAAACAGTCCTTTCAAGTTATTTAGTAATTTTTGATTCAGGCTAGTTGAAGGTTCTTACATGTTTTAACCATCAACAAATCTATTAAAAAAAGGTGGCAAGAGCTTTGGGATTTTTGCCCCAACAATAAATTACATAAAAATAAAACCAACCATTTATCACACACATTTATCATGTACTCATATCTAAGGGGCAAGAAGCCCCAATATGCATGAGATGCCAAGAAAAAAAGTAATGTTGATTGTAACATCTTTTGATTACTATTTTTGTTAATAGTGCCTAGGGTGGCAAAGGAATTAAAATCTCAATTGAAAAACGTTTTCCATAAATTCTGAATGATTCTCAAAGAGAGACTTTTTACAACCACTTTTTTTTTTCTCTCATGGAAACATCTTGACATTATCTCTCTCTACCATTACCTTAATTGGATTCCTGTTTGATATTTTTGAGCTTGTATATATATATATATATATATATATATATTGTGTATATTTTGGCAGCATTTTTTTTATTAATACAGGTTTCATTGAATAATATAGACAAGTTCTGTCTATTTATTTTGTGTAAGATCCGTTCGTATGATCTGATTAGCTTGATAGTGTTGTCATGGAAAGACAACAAGAAATCGCAATAATTGTTGATTTTTTTTATCAGGTCTGAGCTTTCGGCTTACATAAGCCATTATCAAAGGATGAACATTTAATGTTCAGTGAACATAGAACATTTAAATTATTATTAACAGAGTGGAGTTATACAGAGAAAATTAGGCAGGTCCATTTTTTGTGTCGCACATGGCTGTACCAAAAACCCACTACCACCATTCCTTCTCGGCCTACAGCAATTTATTAATTGGTATAAAGAGTTATGTCTTTAATGTTAAAAGTCCTATTATGATGTTGTTTAGATTCTACTCACTATTATTAACTTAGTTTTCTCTATCACTATATATCTATTGTTTTTGGTTTGAAAAAATTTTACTAAGTTTACAAAACTGACTAATTTGACTGTTAGTGGTTTATTTAAAACTACGAGGGTCATTCAATAAATAAGGTGAATTTTTTGATATAAGGAATCCTAATACAGATAGAAGCTTACTTTTTTTAAAATTCTTTTGCAGATTGAAAAAAAAAACTTTGAGAGTTTTGGAGATTAACAAAGATGGCTGACAAAGAAGTGTGCTCCAGGATTGAACAGAGGTCAGTTATCAAGTTTTCAGTTGCTAAAGGGTGCAAACCAGTTGAAATTCATAAAAGAATGTCAATTGTGTATGGTGCCACATGTTTCAGCCAAAAAATGTCTACAAGTGGGCTAAATTGTTTAAAGAAGGATGGTGCAGTGTTGAAGATGAAGATAGGTCTGGGAACTTAGAAGTGAAGCCTCCTGAGGTGATTGAATCAGTCACTGACCTCATTCAGTCTGACAGAAGGGTGACAGTGGATGACACTGCAAGGATTTCGAGCCTATCTGTTTGGACAGCACACCAAATTGTCCATGATGACCTTGCCTACTCGAAGGCCTCACACAGAAGACCAAACGGTGCAGACTATCAACGAGCTGAGCCAGGAACTGCTCCCTCAGACCTTGCCCCTTCTGACTTTCACCTGTTTGGTCCCTTGAAAGCATTCACAAGAGGCACGAAGTTTGAAAGTGATGATGAAGTCAAAAGGGCTGTGAGCGATTGGCTGAGACATCAGTCCAAAGATTTTTTACGATGTTGTGCATAGATGGGAAAAGTGTGTGACACTGCTGGGAGACTACGTTGAAAAATAAAATAAAAAGTAAGCTTCTATCTGTATTAGAAGTCTTTATACTGAAAAATTCCGCTTATTTATTGAATGACCCTCGTATTTATTTTGATACTTTTACACTATTATACCTTGTAAAACTAATGTAAAAAAAATAATATGAAAAGATTTTAGAACAAATTTGTCAATTTCTTAAGGGAAAAACATAAAAAAACATTTTATTTTAAAAATAAAAGATATATTAACAAAAAAATAAGAACTGTCTAAAATTTATTGCACAAATGCTCGTTTCTTTTTAGTAACTCTTAGCAACCTATTGTGAACATCTGATGTTAGATTTGCAATTTTAGTGGCTGGTAAGTTGTTTGCAGCAACTTTAACTGCCTCCCAGAGGTCACACTTGCTGTTGAATTGCCTTCCATTAGAATATCTCTCTTGAAGATGCTCCACAGGTTCTCAATGGTATTCAAGTCACAGCTATTTGAAGGCCAGTCCATAAGACAATCTTCAACAAATCCCTTTTCTTTCAACCAGGATTTAGCAAACTTTGATGCATGACTTGGCGCATTGTCTTGCATAAAGATCATTGATCTACGCTTGGCTAAAGACGGGTTATCAAGCCATTCAAAGAAATATTGCTCTAGAAAATCACAGTAACTTTTGGAATTCATTTTAACCCTGAATTTCAATTTAAATGGACCTACAAACTCATTATCAATAATCCCAGCCCACATCATGATCCCACTGCCGCCTTGTTGGTGTTTGAAAAATTTTCTTGAGTCATGTTGCTTGCAAACCCATCCTTAAGCCCATCCATCAGGCCCATCGAGGGTGATCCTTGATGTGTCTGTAAAAAGCACTTTACTGAAATCAGTTTCCATGTATTTTTTTGTTAAAATGGGTTTCTTTATTTGATTTTTTACATCATCAAACTTCCTTAATGCTTTACACCTTGTTTCTCTTGGCACCATAGGAGCTCCACTGCCCTCAAATATGAATGCACTTGACGCATTTGGGTTTCTTATTAATTCTCTTCGGATATGTGATAGATCTCGCTTTGTTAAATTCCTGAATTCAGCCTGAGACTTTTTTTTTCCTTGGTTGAATTCCCATTTGACGTATTTTCTTGATTGTTCGATGATCCCTTTTCAAATCCTTAGAAATTTGAAGCGAAGACTTTCCTTTGCTAATTTCTTTGATTATATTCATTGTTAGTTGTTTTTTTATGAGTCATAATACTAAATTCTAGTTCTTGCAAATCATTTCTTCACACTGCAAATTGATATTTAGTATTTTTTCAGTAATTATAGCAATCTGAAATTGAAAATTGGGACTTAATTGCTTTCATGCTTACTCGCTATACATAATAGTACAAATTATTTCATTGGATAACATATATCTATAAATTTTACATAAAATATTCGACAATTTAATTGGAGTAGATAGACTTAACTATCGCCCGGTTCACACTCCACCCATGTCTATTGAACAGGTGAAGAGGTTCATCCCTTGTTTCCTGTTTAGGATGTGGTTCCCAGCTTTCTCTTTTCCAATCATTTTACTCTTAAGTAGCCCCATGCGCATCAGTGGCGTCACCGCCTTGCTTGGGGTGATATGATTAAAAAAAAGACAAAAAGCAATTTTTAATCATATCACCCCAAGCAAGGCGGTGATATATATATATATATATATATATATACACACACACACATTTAAATATACGTATATATACATGTATACTCATAAAACTAATGCATTCTAAATTGAAATAAAAATAGAAGAATTATACTCAAATATCCCTTTAAGTTAAATCAAAAATATAACATTTTTTCATTTGTTTTAGAACATTCTGTGAAACAGAGAAAACTAAGATAATAATCTTGTAACAATAACGGTTACATGAAAAAAAAAATGCTGTCTAGACGGGGCTTTTGTTCGGCTGATACTCTTGCTGTTACCATTGAAGGAAGAAATCATGTATCTCCCAAAAATTTAACTTTTTTCTTGCAATATAAACTATATTAATTTTAAATAATATATAGGTGTGAGTTTGTGACCCTGGGTTTCACACTCTTGTGATTGTCAGTTTGTCTGATGATCACATGAGCGTGAAACCCAGGGTCACAAACTCACACCTATATATAGGAATATGTCAGCTCTATCACTGATATTAAGCGCTTTCAAATAAGTACTGCGCATATATAATATATAAATAATATATATTGATATTTATAATTATATACATACACTTTTCACATATACATTTTACATACACATGAACATATCTAGTAATCTATATATATATATATATATATATACACACACATGTACATATGGTCATCTGAGCACACACACACATATATATATATATATGTGTGTGTGTACATATATGATCATATATTTTAGTGAGACTACTTTGTTAGTATTTGAATAAATGAACAAGTATTAAATGTTTCTTCCAATGACTCTTTTCACTATTCTGTTATTACCTTATTTTAAATATTTTGTTTTATTAATAAAAAAGAGATAAGGGTCTGCTTATCGCTCACTGACCAAACATTGAAGTAATTGTAAAAAAAAAAAAACACCAGGCACAGGTTCCACACAAAATAATGGGCTTAATTATTTAAATATTTCTATTCAAATAATTAAGTTCATACTTGGGTGTGTATATTTAAAATCTGGTTTTATTTCATAACATTTAAATGTATATCCTCTAAAAATGTAGTGAAGTGTGCCATAACATTTTTGTTTGCTCCTAGATGTGTCAATACTTAAAAAGGTCAAGAAATAATAGTCTAGCACATTATTCCTGAAATACACAACAAATAGAATCTGATGATGAAGAATTGTTTAAATACAAAGATCAATGCAAACTTCAAATAAGCAAAATTTAAATCGAAGGGATCAAGAATTTGCAAAATAGATTAGGGTAAAGTTACGGGAGAGAATATAATCTTGAATAAATATTTAAATTTAGACCAAAGAAGCATTTGCTTCTTTTCCATCTTCAAATATAACAAGGACAAAGTTGATAAACAAAATCGGAAATCATTTATGATTAAATTTAATATATATTAGTGCACACTAATATATATTAGTGCACACTAATATATATTAGTGTAAAAGAAAGGTCTTTTTAGTGATTTTCTGGTATGTTTTTGACCAGATCTTTTATGTTCCATGTCCCTTCAGGACGTAAGTGATCATGGCTTTACACATCTTCCTGTAGCTTGTAGCTCTTAACAAATTTTGTCTTTTTGTTATTTCTTCTAAATCCTGTTCTATCATCCATTTGCTTAAGCCCATCAAGTATGTTATGCACTGCTTTCCTCTGTCCCTCAGTGTCCTTGTTGTTCACATGATCAGTCCATAGTATCCTCAAAATCTTTCTGTAGAACCACATTTCTGTTGCTTCAAGTCTCTTCTTCATATTTTAGGAGATTATGCAGCATTTGTTGCCATTAAACAGTTCTTAGATTGCATCCTGACCCTTTTTTAATGGCATACATTCTCCAAGAGTTTCCAGCAGTTCTTCAAGAACACACTGCACATTGATGGTTTCCAAGAAAGTCATTCATGATTGACGCTATACACTGACTCAGTGTCCCTCCATAGGTGGTCTTAGCCGGTTGCTAACCTGTATATGAGAGGTATATTGACCCTTCAGAATTCTTGCAGCTGTCTGTTAAATTTTTGCCGTTTTGGACTTACATCCAAAACCCAGACAAAGGCAATCCATCACTGTCAGAATATCATGCCTACAATGCTCTTCAGCCAATACCTGATGATTTTGGTGTTGGCTTTTGTATTCTGCAAAAATAATGTCTTGTGGCTGAGTGAACCATTGGGAAGTGACTGTAAATCATAACAGTTTTACCAAAGTATTGTGAATGAAATTGAGTAGACAAAACTGTTTTGTAACAATCAATGATTTTCCTAGCACAAAGTCATAAGTCATCATGACTGAGGATGTGACTGCACTGGCCTCATTCATGCCCGGTTATGTGCTCTGCTTTCTAACTGTCTGTTCAACATAGCTGCAGTATAAACTGCAGGTGGTCTCTGTGGGTTTTTAAGACAAAAATGTGACTAAGCAGATGCTGCAACAGGGATTAGCTTACTACTTGAGCAGCCAGCCATTGTGTTTTTTTTTTCTTTTGTTCTGTTTCCTAGTCCACATGCAACAGGGATTAGCTTACTACTTGAGCAGCCAGCCATTGTGTTTTTTTTTCTTTTGCTCTGTTTCCTAGACCACATGCAACAGGGATTAGCTTACTACTTGAGCAGCCAGCCATTGTATTTTTTTTTCTTTTGCTCTGTTTCCTAGTCCACAAAGTGAAAGAAATAATTGTTCGTATCAGTGAACACAATCTGTTACAGCAAAAGAAAAAAATTGTTATACTTACCGAGTAAGAAATAGTATGGTGTGTACACAAAACTTTGAAAGAAGTTTTCTCCTCCAACAGCTTCTTGAAGGGCCGAGTGGATCTCATCATGCATCCAACTTGTGTTTCCTTTCACTAAAACAAAGTAGAAGAGAGAAGAGGAGAGAAAAAAAAAATAATGATACAAATTCTTGTTCAGGAGGTGCAAGTGGCCTAACAGTTAACACAACAAATAGAATCTGAATTTGTCACACTAATGCCCTTGGGAAAGGCAAGAAGAGCCTTCCCTACCAAGTGCAGACTGTTCTCTAGCCTTGTTTGAAAACCAGTCTAGGAGAAGGTAACAGGCAAGCACTTCAATATATCAGTTAGAGGAAAAAAATGTTAGGAGAAGGTGTTGAAAAAAAGACATCAGCCTGACCAAATATCAATTTAAAAAAGTAATTTATAGTTATTGCACCACTCTTAATAGATCTTCTATTTTCACAATTTTGAATATTTAACAACAAAAGTGATAGAAAAATGAAAAAGAATCTAAATGAAATCAGATTATAAAACACATTTAAAAAAAGAAAAAATTAGATATAAAATTTTCAGCATCTCTATCACTTGTGTGTACGTGCAGTTGCATAAAAATAAACTTAGTCTGATGAAATCCTAAAAAACAAAACATCTCACACTTCTTTTCCCTAATGGTTCTTGAGATTTAAAAAGTTTATATTTTGTTATCCAATATATATATATATATATATATATATATATATATATATATATATATAAAATGCTCTCACACACTGATTGAGGACTATGGAGGAAGGGTAAAACTTTGAAAAAACAGTTGCTACTCATGCATCTGTGTATCGTTCATTCAGTAATGAATTTGAACACTCTCAGCTACTGGCGTGTGTATACATTGTATATAACATGTTAAAGTCTGCCTTCCTCTACTGAGTTTTCCATAGCTCAGAAGTAGAATTGCCAACTGATGTCAATTCGGTTGTGCTTCAATCCTGGCTAGAAGCAATTGGATGTCTAACCGTACTGATGAGCTTGTGAAACAGATCTGACTGCGGATGACTATATATATAAAGTATGCAAAAAGTGTCTTTAATCTAACATATTTCACTTTCACAAGCTTCTTCAAAGATTTTTTTTAAAAATCCGCAGAGACAATATGTCGATTACGGTTGTCTCTATGGATTCTTAAAAATTTTTTTAAAAAGTCTTTTTAAATCATTCGTCTGTAAAAAAATCTCTGAAAAAGCGACACGTTAGATTAAAGAGACTTTTTTCTCATCTGTTCTTTACTTATTATCTTCATCTTGTTGGATTTCAATCCTTACATTCAACTCTCTTATATATATATATATATATATATAGTACTGTGCAAAAGTATTAGGACAAGAACTATTTTATCTTTTATGAGACATATTGACAGAAAATAAACAATTTATTTAAAGTAATTTTTTATTAAAGCAATTGTTAGCTCTGCTACTTTTGGCATTGTGGGCTGTTTAAAAAATAAATTATTTGCCAAATTCAAAAATAAAGAGCACTTGCATGAACTACTCGAGGTCAGGCAGCTATTATCAAACTAAAATTTAAAAAGGAACCCTTAAACTATGTTGACACTATTTACAGCTCAATTCGAGAGGGGGGAATAAGAAAAAAGTCAGTCATATCCAAGGATAATAGAATAATGAGTAGTTTCAAAATAACTTGTTTAATAGAAAATAGGAAAAATTAAATATAACTTCTTTTTAATACATTTCTTTTACATCTACTTTTAAATAATCAATATTTATTAGCAATTTACTTGGCTTTTCACCCTGTTTTTGAATTTCAGTGAGGTTTTTAGGAAAATTACCCCTGTCCTAACACTTTTGCACACTACCGGTAGTGTGCAAAACAATTGTTTCAGGCAGTCAAACAGTTAAAAACCGAAAGAGTCGAGGTTGAGAGAATGTGCAGGCCATGGAACTGGTCCATCATTAGTAGATGTCAGCCAGTGCATCCTGAATAATGTCACTAAAATGTGCTGTAGCCCTGTCATGCATCTTTGTATTAGTAGGGGTACATCCTTCAGCAGATCTGAAAGTGTGTTTGAAATGAAGTCTCTGTTGACAGCTCCTGTAAGACGTGCTGGGAGAGCATATCAACCTACCAGGCAGTCACCTAAAATTCCAGCCCACACATTAATTATAAGCTGATGCCGGTGTCTAGCCTGTATTGTAACATGGGGATTCTGATCCGCACAGAAATGTTGAGTGCGTGAATTAGTTATTCCATTTCTTTCAAATATTGCTTCATTCGCAAACAAGAGGAAAAAAAAAAAACAAAGAAATTAGCAGTTTGTGCTATAAACCATTGGCAAAAGTTCTCTTATGGTAAGTTTTCAGAGGGTGAAATACTCTGCACACATTGCAAATGGGGTATGGATATGAGGGGCTGCTATTGATGTACCTTCTCTGCAGTACTAGAAGATGTATGACATGCTAGGGCCACTTAACATGTGCTGATACTAGAATCATCTCCGACAGCCCACAGAATGTGTTTTTGTGGTCAGGTGCATGAGTGGATTTCGGGTTTCATTGATCCATAGTTTGCAGTGTCACGGATCCTTCCTTAACAAGGCGATGATAAACAGTGTAGATTAGATGACTCGGCTACCTTCAGTCTGAAATACAATCTAATGCAGCTTTGCAGCCATATATAAAAATCATATCTGCCTACTCGTGATATGAATATTTTGCCATTGTCAACTCACTACTACACATGTTTAAATGTTGAAAATAAACTAGCCACAAATGTACATGACTGGCAAATGTAACTTAGTCTACATGGCATCTCAGTACCATCTACTGTAAACTTTCTTTAAACCTAATCCAAAAATGAAGTATTAGTGAACATGTATTTATATGCACTTTTCTCCTTGTTTTGACACGAGTAATCCTAGGATGTGCGTTGTGGTGCATTGGATATTGGCTCGGAACAAGAAATCGGGGAGCCGAGTTTGAATTCCAGCTGAATTCATTGCATTCACTTACACGAAAATACCCATGGGAAAGGTATTAATCTGTCTCTTCCTTCCAGTTATGGGTTAAATAACAGGACAGATTGGGTTCTATAGCCTTGGTCGGCAACCAGTCTACCGCAGAAAGCAATGGCAACCTACTGCGGGATAATATTCTGCCCAGTCAGTCATGTCTCTTTCAAGACATGATCGCCCAAGCGTGTATCACGTATGGCACTTAACTGACTGAACCCTGCCCCCAAAGTTTGTAAAAGTATTTTTCATTTACTATATATATTGGCAGCAAAATTTTTTTATGCATGCTTGGTTGACTAATATTGGCAAGACAAGTTCTAGTGATACTATTAATAACTTTTTTTAATTTCAGAACTGTTTATACAGAGTGTGTTAGAAATACTTCCTACAAACTGTAAATTTTGTGATCTTGGTGAAATTAGTCAAGTGGCAATGGTGTCTTCACCTAGCTAATGTCTTAACATTTTTTTTTTTTTTTTCAGATAATGGCAGTTACCGACATAAATTGGATTGATGCACACTGTGTGTTTGCTGTTGAAATGTTTTGGTGAATCTGCAATTGCAACACAAGAGTTTTTTGTGCTAAGTTCAAATTACGTGAGAATGATACTATTCTGGATAGAATATCGGCACTGCTATGGTTTGAAAATTTCAGGGCCACTGGTTCAGTGCTAAAAATGAAAGCCAGCTGGAAGACCTTAAAGTGCTCCAACTTCTGAAATCATCTACAGCAGCTTACTGCAAATAGAGAACACCATTTAGAGGATATTATTTTTACAACCAAAAGGAATAAAAAGTGTTAAACAGTGAAATAATTTTTTTTAATATCAGTTAGAGTAACTGATATTAAAAAAAATTATTACACTGTTTAACACTTTTTATTCCTCTTTTTGTTTATTTTTAAATATGGGAGGGATTCTTGATCCACCCTGTGTAATTGGTAAATTTACCAAAGTTTATTTTTATTTTAATTTTTTTTTTTTATACACAGTTCAATATATGATCCCTTTGGGAGAAAGATACCTAATTTAATATTGGCTGCTTCCCTTGCCACAAAATCTGGAAGGCCTTGCAATCTTTCTCCAAAATTTCTTTAAATTGGTTACAGTAAATGAAGGAAAATTGGAATTATTTAAATCTCATACATAAGAACAAAAATACCTTACAAAGTCCTTGAAACAAATGTAGCAACATTCAAAAATGCTTAGTGAGAGTGGGGGGACAAAAAAAATAAAAATAAACTTTGGTAAATTTATCACTTATATAAAATAACTAATTAATGATTATATACATACACACACGTTACCGGCCATAATTACTAGGCCACCCCAGTTTTTTAAAAGAAATGATGTGTTTCATACTATTTTTAGTATTTATTGCCAAGTGGATAATTCTTAATGAAAAAAGAATGGTTCTTTTTTAATACTGCACAATAATATGTGCATCAAATAAACTGTTCTGGTGTCCAGTTTTTGTGATCCCTTCCCCATGCTAGTCTCTTATTGGCTGGCTAAAGCAAAGGCTTCCTGGCTGGCTTGTAAAATTTTGCAAAGTAATAATAACAAAAGAACCATTTTATTTTCATTTAGAATTATCCACTTGGCAATAAATACTAAAAATAGTATGAAATACATAATTTTTTTTTTTTTTAACTGGGATATACACACACACACACACACACACACACATATAGGGTTAGTATGGTTGAACTAAAATCCTAATATAAAAAAAAACAACAATATTCTTAAATGAGCAATCAATACAAAGTATATTTATTTAAAATTTATAAGGTATGTTATAATATCACTCGAAAGTAGCTATTTTGTTTCAACATTTCAAGGAGTGTGTCACCTGAAAAGATACAAAAAGTGTTGAAACAAAATAGCTACTTTCTAGTGATGTTATAATATACTTATCTTATAATTTTTAAATATATAATTGATAAGTAGAAGTTTTCCCTGACTTTAAAGTTTCATGAAAGTATTGTTGTGATGTCTTCACTTTTCGGGGTTTTTAATGTCAGCATGACTGAAACAACATTGCTCATTTAAGTGAAAAAACCTCTCCACAATAATTCTATTAATGCTCTATCTCTATCTTGATATCAAGCACTTTATGACAAAAAACACTGCTTGCCTAAAATGCCTTTCTACCAGTAAACTACTGAAAAAGCAGCAATTTTGGCACTAAACATCATTACGATTTAACAGAGACACACACACACACTCCACAATAATTCTAGTAATGCTCTATCTCTATCTTGATATCAAGCACTTTATGACAAAAAACGCTGCTTGCTTAAAATGCCTTTCTCCCAATAAACTACTGAAAAAACAAACAAAAAAAAAACACACCAATTTTGGCACTAAGCATCACCACAATTTAACTCTGTGTGTGTGTGTGTGTGTGTGTGTGTACATATCTAGAGTTTGAAGTGGAAATAAGACTACATTTGTGTCCCTTTTAGTTATAGACTTTCATGACTGGATTGGTTAAGTCTTCATTCATGAATAATGTGATCCCATGATAGCTTCTGGGAAGCTACCTCTATTCTTACTGTGGGTGATTATTTTCTACCGTACAACCCCTTTCCGCAAATGAAATGTCGTAAGCCTATCACGGCTCTGTTGCTATATTTGTGGCATGTGTTCTGACAAACTTTATTCCTCAGTCCCACCAGCCCTGACCTTTAAAACTGGGACCTACTTTACCATGACCACAAGTTGGAAGAATTCTCATTCCCTTTGTATCCTATTAATAAGAAGCTTGATTCGGATAGCTTCTTTCCCAAGAACTGCTGCTTTGATTCGGATAGCTTCTTTCCCAAGAACTGCTGCTTTGTAGAACAGACTCCAGGCAGGATACTTTCTTAATCACTCAAATCTTGACCTCTTCAAGTCTACATAACCCCATGAACTTCATGTCTTGCCTTTTCTTATGCTCATACAACACCACATAGTAACCTGCTACATTGAATTTTGTATCGGGTAAACAACAGTGTTAAAAATGTATTACTCGGTAATCTTAAAACATTAGGATATAATTCTCTGTAATCAAATGTTTTATAGTATTTTAGATACTTTGGTTTTAATTTTATTATAGTTATCGTTCTTATTTTTTGATAATGCTGTGTATGGTCATCTGTATTTACAAAAAATCGGCATGTTTATACAGCTACAAAATTAGGATACCTCAGATAAGCTATTTGATTTATTATTAGTATAATTTTACTTAATAACAGTATTTCCTAACCATTACACCCTTGAAACTGAATTTTGAAAGATCTAAAATATTCATTAATTATTGCTTAAAAAAAAAAATAGATGAAAATAAGTTTTGTAAAAATTCATTAAAATTTTTTTTAAAGACATTTTATATATATATATATATATATATATATATATATAGAGAGAGAGAGAGAGATATTTTTTATGATATATATAAAAAATAATCAAAAGTTTTTCTAATCAAATAATGTCTTAGCTTTATTTCATATTTTATTTTCTGATCAGAGCAGATTTTCAGTAAAATGAGGTCCAATTTTACAAAAAAGAGATCATTTAAATTCTCCAATGACTTCTGCTTTTAATCATCACTAAAAATTATTTAGTTGAATTTCTCAAATTTTCATAAATTAAATAAATGGGGTGTAACACATGTAAAATGAAAAAAGAAAAGAAAAAAAAGAAAAAGATTTCTAAAGTAACTTCATTTGTGAATAAGTCCTGAAAATTTAATTAAAATCCAACAATTATTTGATTTTTGCAACAATTTCCAAATCAGTGTCTTTTACTGCAAAAAATATGTTAAAATCTACTATGCTAATTTATAGCCCATCTGCTGATGCAAGAAAAATGAGATTTTGAATGTTCTAAAAAGGATTAAAAAATATAATTGAATAATGAAAAAATATACTTGGGTCTTTCTTTTTAATAAAATATAAAAACTTTAATGATAAAACCTAGTTTTCATCAAGTTTGGGGAATTTTTTCATCATAAGATGCTCTTTTTTCAGCAATTTTGCATGTTGGGGCGTACTTATTTTGAATGTACAGGATCTATTTGGTCAGGAACATGGAGCAACACAATCTTATTTTCTTCATTTAATGCCATTGGATATTAGATTAAGCTAAGCTTTGTAAATATCAAAGTAGTTAATTTGTGGTTGAGTCAGTTGCTTATTTTCTTCTAATATTATTGGTTAGGATTTTTTTTGTGCTAAAGTTAAATTGCTTTGAATACATTCAGATATAACAATCATCCAATTTCCCATTTCTCCATAATTTGGCATGGCACCTGATTAATCTAAGAAGAGATATTTTAAAGTAGATACCTACACCAATTCATTGAAAAACAACATAATATTAAAAATGACACCCCAAACTTTATAAAAACAAAGTTTTTCCACTAAAATGTTTGTTATTAAGAAGAAAAGATTAACATGTTCGAAATTTTGGTAAAAATCTTGTTTTGTTTTTCCTCAGGAGGTAACCAAATGGTTACCAGAGTTTACTATGGATAATGTAATATTATACAACTCAGTTTTTTTCCAGTGAAAAAATACATGAATTTGGAAAATCTTGCAAAAATCAAATAATTGTTGGATTTTAATGAAACTTTCAGGACTTATTCACAAATGAATGAAATTATTTTTGAAATTATTATTTTTATAAAATCTTGGTTAAAAACATTTTTTTTTAGAACTGTTACTCCCCACTTCTTGTAAATTCATGAAATTTTAAGAAATTAAATTTTGTTTTAAAAATTTTTTTATTAGTTAAATGCAGGACTTCCTGGGGAAGATAAATCATCTATTATTTTTTTCAAACAGTTGGCTGTTTTTCCAAAATCCATTCTGAATAATAAAATAAAAAAAATGCAATAAACTATGACATTATTTAATTAGATAAGCTTAAATATATATATAAGGACATTACAGTCTAAAGAAAAAAATATTTTCCATGAATAATCAATTTTCACACAAATTGTTTTCATTTTTTTAAATTATAATAATTTATAAAATGTTTTAAAAAAGCCCTGTTGCAGTTAGATTATTAAGTGAAGACTATATTTACTAATCGAAAATTGAACAGTTTAATAGTAATCCTCAAGTAGATAGAATTTAAAATAATTTAAAATAATTTTGTGTATAAAGAATTTTTTTAAGTATTGTATTTTCTATATTATATTTTTCACAGTTTCTTCCCCTTACAGGAAAAAAAAATTGAACATTTATATCAATTCTGGTCAATAATACTTTGCTGTCAATTACCACCTTGGTGATTAAGAAATACTTTTATTCTAAATTTCATGCTATAAACAAGTAATACTTGTGTAAATCAGATTAATTTAACTTTAAATTTTCCAAAAATAATGTGTCACGGATGTATATTTTAGTTTTACAAGATTTGTAAAACCGAGAATTAACTTGTGTTTACAAATGTGTTAATTGCTCAAAAATATCCAAAATATTTTTAGATTCCAATCAATATAATTTCTGTTTGAAATACATCAGAGTATTTTATTTACTGTAAATAGTAAATTTAATCATTTAGCTTTCAAGAAAACCTTTTAAATTGAATTTGTAAAAATAAAAAGTTAGGTACCTCCACTCATTTTTGATACCTATTTTGAAGGGCTAAATAGTCGTTCTATATTTTCTGATGATTCCAAAACCAAGTAAAAAGTTAGGATCTGGGGTGCTAATTTTTGGAGCATGAAGAGGGCCCTGCCCACTTGGAAGAGTGTGTGGTATCATTTTCATTTGAAATTCAAGATGAAGAATTATCTTTAATGTACTCCGTTTTGCTTGTATAATGGTTATCTAGTGATCAAGGAAGCATTCCCTTGGGAGTCTGTTCCATATTACAACTGTTTTGGGGAAGAAGCTTTCTGAATGGAATTTCTTCCTTACCAATTGAATAAATCAACTTATCAAACTTAAGATTCCCAGACTATGATTGATCAGGGGAGATGATCACAGTGGCAATCGGGGGGGGGGGATCACTCTGGACTGGTGTGTTACTTGTGACAAAAGGTGAAATAAATATGGGCACTCGAAGCTGATCTCTTTCGGAAGAACTATCTCGTGGATGTGCAACATGCCATAGGCTGCAGTTGTGAAAAGGTGATCAAAGTTAGTAGTGTAGAATATGGAAGTTCAGAATCTTTCTAAGTGAATTTCTTCCTGTTTGATGATAAACAGCTCCATAGCTGTGGTACGATTTTTGCATTTCACCTTTAAATTGTTGATAATTTTTTAATGTTGTCATTTCTTCTGTTGACAAATCTACATCTTTCAAAAACAAAGAAAATGTATGAATTCACTTTTATTTCACTTTTATAATATGCCTGGGTTTTTATTCCAATTTTAATCATTGCTTTTTTATAACCATAAACATTGCCAAAGAGCAAAGGTAGTTAAACAAGCAGTGTTAAGAGAAAAGCAATCTATTTGACAATATGTTTTATTGCAGACATGTTTGTCCATATTTGCCCTATTTTTAACAACTTTTAATATTTTGAACAACACATTCTAGTCTTCCTCAGGCCTGCAACTCAGATGGAAAAAAATGTTTTTTTGTTTTTCAGTAATACAAAGAAAAGAATGATAGTAAAGAAAATTAAAAACAGCACCTGTAAAGTAAATATAACCTTGGAGGTCAGGGTCTGCATGGAGCGATGGGTAAATTATATTCTAATCATTGTTTTTTAAAACAATAAACATTGCCAAGAAGCGAGGGTAGTTAAAAAAGCAGTATCATGGGAAATACTGCCCTTTTGATATTGCATCTTATTATGGGAATGTTTATCCAGGTTTGCAAAAACCACTAAATTAAAGAATGTATTCAATTGTCTGAAAATTTCTTTAGGTAGGTAAACACAATTTATGAAAAGAAAGATTGCAACTGTTACCTGCAACCATATTTTTTTTGCAGTAGTCTTCATGGAACCAAGGAATGTCAAGATGCGGACATTCCAGTAGGGTAGTTCGGTTAAGCATCATTAGCATTTTTTGTAAAACATTTCTGCTTTCTTTCTTGGCTGCAAAAGAAAAACAATTTCAAAGAACTTAGGAAGATTTGCTTTTCAAAGGACAATGACATTTTAAACATTTCTAATTTGTAAAACAGGAGCAAATGAATGCAAAATATTATTTGTCAGTACTTTCATTCCAATTCTCTGTAACCTCTAGTTATTCTATCAATGCATCCATTTGAATTCACACAATGTTAGTGAAATCTTAGAAATGTCTTTTTTCTTTGTATTTGTGTGTGTGTATACTCTTATGTACTGTTTGTGCAAAAATGATAATTTTTCTTTATTTTGTATTTTTTTTTTTTAATCATCTCACCCCGAGCAAGGCGGTAACGCCACTGATGTGCAGGGGGTTACATAATAGTGAAAAGAGAAAGCTGGAAACCACATCCTAAACAGGGAACAAGGGATGAGCCTCTTAACCTGTTCAATAGACGTGGGTGGAGTGTGAACCGGGAGATAGTTAAGTCTATCTACTCCAATTGAAAAAGAAAATAGTGAAAAGATTGGAAAAGAGAAAGCCGGAAACCACTTCCTAAACAGGGAACAAGGGATGAGCCTCTTAACCTGTTCAATAGATGTGGGTGGAGTGTGAACCGGGCGATAGATAGATCTATTTACTCCAATTGAAAAAAAAAAACAAAAACAAAGTGAGAAGATTGGAAAAGAGAAAGCCGGAAACATGAAATGGTTAAATATAAAATGTACTTTTGGCACAATTTAGTCTTCATATTTAATGGTGGTGGGGAGGCAATATCCATAAAAGTTATGGTAACTTTTATGGCTATGGCCTCCATATGGTATTTAACATTTCACCACCAAGCAAGAAGATAAAGCCACTAAGATGCAAAGGGTCACTGAGGATAAACACTAATAGAGTAGTTTTAGGTGCATACATGAAATAATCTTTGGAGTAAAGGTTTGTACAAAAGGCAAATACTTTTCATACACCTTAATATACAAGGTTAGTCTGGATACATCTCTGTTGGCATACCCCAGAAAAAAGAAGTCAAGGAGACTAATATCAAGTGAGCAAGAAGCCCATTCTTTGTGGCCATGTCGTTCAATGTAGTTAGGGAAATTGTCATTCAACCAGTTTCTTATTGTCATGGCGTAATGTGCAGGTTCCTGCTGGAACCACTCAAGGGGAACCTTCACCTAACCTTTTAATTTGAAGCATTAACTAGTTTCTCAACATGGTAAGGTTTGTCTCACCATTTACGTCAACATTGGTCTCAATGCTGATGCAACTTTCCTTGAGAAGAGCAAAAAACTGCACCTCCTTCGTCTCACTTTTACAGCTGTCCTGAAGTGGAACCAATGTATCAAATCTATACTTGCATCAACTGCTAAGAAGGTTAAGTCTTCGTGTCTGGCCAGAAAGTTTTTTCTCAGCAAAATCTATCAAGCATATTTTTAAATCTACCATTTGTTCATGCATTGAATACTGTCGCCTTATCTGGTTGGGTGCTCCTGCTATTCATCTTGAGGTTCTCAACAAAATCCAAATAAAGATCTGCAATGTAATCGATCCTGACATGGCATCTTGACTTCAGTCACTTTCTCACTGACGTGATGTGGCTTCCCTCTGTCTTTTCTATAAATATTTTCATGGCAACTGCACTGACAAGTGTTTTTCTCTGGTGCCCTGACCACATGAATTTAAGCGTGCTACTAGATTGGCATCTAGGTCCCACCCTTTTTTCTATTGAAATAGTTAAATGTAACCACCACCTCTACTCCAACAGTTTCTTTTCTCACACTTCCCTTCTGTGGAACTCCCTTTCATTTACTTGCTTCCCTGATAGCTACAATCTCTAACAGTTTAAATGCAATGTCAAATGCCATCTATCTTTTTGAATCCCATTCATCTTTTATCTTTTCTTCAATATCTTCTGTATCCAGTGGTAATTCTATGGAGGTGGGGAGAGAGAGAGAGAGAGAGACTCGCCCCTAGAATTTTGGCCCCCCCCCCCACTTTTATATGCTTAAAAAATTTACGAAACTAACCAGTCTCTGATTTTGATCTTCAGCACTTTTTACTCTGCGTTTTCTTTTTCATTTAGATTTTTAAGGACACACAGAGAGATCAGTTTGAAAGAAAAATGAACAAAACAAAACAACCAGATAGATAGAAATAGACAGTGTTAGGAAGGGAAAGAGACTTAATAGTCATATTTTCATATCTGAAGGAAGACGTTAATTAGAGATAATGTCCCCAACTTGATATGTAGATACATAGACAGTCAGCGATTTATGGCAGAGTGAAAAAAATCTCTCAATTTTAGGAAAAAAATATCGCAACCTTTTAGTGAGTCAGAAGAGAGCAATGAAATGTCAATTTAACAATCATCAGCTAAAACTCTCGAAAAATGTCTTTTTACTCCTCCTATTAAAAGCAAAATCATGATGGTTAAAAATTTGATAAAAAAGAAAAAAACAAAGAAAAATAAATAAACATACATTTTTTTTTTTTGCATTTCTCTTTTAGGTACCTCCATTAAATCATTGAAAAAACAGCATAGGATGAAGAAAAAAGGCCCCAAAACTTAATGAAAATTAACTTTTTTCCATCAGAATGTTTATGTTATTAAGAGTAAAGATCAAAGTAGTTTTAATTATGTTTAACAAATTTTGAATCCTTTTCAACATGTTTGAAGTTTTAGTAAAAAAATCTTGTTTTGATTTTTATTAGCGGGTAACCAAATCATTATGAGAGTTTACAACAGAAAAAGTAATATTATGTAACTTATGTTTGTTTTTTTTTTTTTGTGAAAAGCACATTAATTTGGAAGCTCTTGCAAAAATCACATAATTGTTGGATTTTAATGAAACTTTAAGGACTAATTCACAAATGAATGACAGTTTTTAAATTATTATTTTTTTAAGAATCATGGTAATTTTCTTTTTAAATCTTTTAGCCTTCCCATAAAACCACAAAATTTCATGGAATTAAATTTTGTAGGCAAAATTGGTTTTATTAGTTAAATGCAGGACTCATTGGGGATTGTAAATCATCTAGTATTTTTTGCAACCATTTATCCCCCCTTTCCGAAAATCTGCTCCCAATAGTAAAATAAAAAATGCAATAAAATTACGACATTAATTAGTTAGATAAGATTTTATAAAGTTTCAAAAATATTAATGATAACTCTTGAAGGACTTGTAGAGATTAGGCTATTAAGTTATTAAGTGAAGACTATATTGACTAATCAAAAATTGAAATGATCATAATATAAATCATCAAGTCATGGCATTTTTTAAATAATTTTAAATTTTATTTTCATATTTGAATCTTTTTTTGTATGGTAGTTTCTGTGTGTACATTAAAAGATCATGTGTTGCAGGAAAATGATTTGGACAAACATGGTATTTGTGATCACCATAGACATTTAGCTTATCCCGCACTTGTCTGTCGTCACAAATCAAAACATATGGAAAAGGTAAGAAAGATCAATATTCTGTGATTAGGAAATAGTTTTAGTCTAAATTTCATGCTATAAATAAGTAATACTTGCTTAAATCTAATTTAATATTAAATTTGCTAATTTTCCAAAAATAGCATGTCATAGATGTATATTTTATTTTTGAAGGATTTTTAAAACCGAAAATTAACTTTTGTTCACAAATGTGTTGATCACTCAAAAATATCTAAAAATTTTTTAATTTTTTAGATTCCAGTCATTATAAATACACCAGAGTATTTTGCTTTCCAGAAATAGTAATTTTAATCATTTAACTTTCAATTAAAACTAAAATAAAAGTTTGAAGAAAACTTTATTTTCAAAAATTCAATTCAAATTTAGTTATAGAAAATGAGTGGAGGTATCTATTTTTAGTAATTTTGCCAATTTTGTCAACATGTAAATGGGAATTTGCAGTCAGTCTAGTAAATGATTTACCTGTCTGAGAATTATCCAGTTATCGACTATACCCAGTGTCCTACCATTTGATCAAGCTTAGATTTTAGTGTAAATTGACTTTGCTCTTTAAGATGTATGAATATTGAAGTAAAATAGATTCCAACTTGGCAGCTCGGATACTGTCACTTTCTCACCGGCGCAATGTGGCTTCCCTGTGTATCTTCTACAAATACTTTCATGGTTTCTGCTCTGATGAACCTAGCTCACTGGTGCCTCCTATATATAAATTTATACAAGCCACAAGATTAGCAACTAGGTCCCACCCTTTTACTGTGAAACCAATAAATTGTAAACAAAAATTCTACTCCAGCAGCTTCTTTTCTCGCACTTCCTGCCTGTGGCATTCCCTTCCATTTACTTGCTTTCCTGAGTGCTACAATCTCCAAGAATTTAAATGTAAAGTTAATAGTAAAGTTAATAGTAATCTCCTATCTCACTAACCTGCATCTTCTCTCTCATGCTTCCTTTTTTGTCCACTCCACTCTCATCAGTATTCTCATCCTTCTCTTACTCACTTCCTGATACCCCCTATGACCTGTTACTCTTTCTCATAACTTTCTTCCTATGTAACCCTCTACAAAACAGTGGCAGTAAAATGCCTTGCTTGGGGTGATATGATTATGAAAAAAAATTTCTACACTATTATTTTTATTTTTTTAAAATCATATCACCCCGAGCAAGGCGATAACGCCACTGATGAGCAGGGGGCTATGTAAGAGTAAAAAGATTGGAAAAGAGAAAGCCGGAAACCACATCCTAAACAGGGAACAAGGGATGAGTCTCTTCACCTGTTCAATAGACGTGGGTGGAGTGTGAACCGGGCGATAGTTTAGTCTATCTACTCCAATAATGTAAATATAAAGTGGGGGATCAATTCTACATAACAATCCATATATAAACTGATCCCTCACTTTATAGCCACATTCATCCTTCTCTTACCCACTTCTTGACACCCCCTATAACCTGTTACTCTTTTTCATAACTTTCCTCCTATGTAACCCCCTGCAAAACAGTGGCAGTAAAATGCCTTGCTTGGGGAGATGATATTATAAAAAAAAGTAATTTACATTACCTAGAAATCTAGAGAAATAAGTAAAATTAAAGCATTATAGCATGTATGTTAACTTAGGTTTGTGTTAATCCAGCTGTCCTATTTGATGTTTTGTTTCAGGATCATGAAGAAATGATATTATTTAAATTATTTTCTAATTTCAAAGTAGTTTCTTGACCATATGGTCGGATGTTGCTGAAAACAGAAATTAATTTATTAGCTGATTTTTGTATGGCTGCGGTGTTCCCAGCATTTTGATTGATTTCATTGCATTATTTTATTTCTCACTAGCAGTATAGCCCAGCGTTGCTCGGGTGTAATGAAAGCTTTAAAACTAATCCATGGTCTTGGAGCTCAGTCTCTTTGAACGTTGGCACGAAAGACTAAAAAGCAATAGTTGTTTCCAGTTAAAGCGAAACCGTAGAGTGAAAGAAAAATGAATGGATATAAGTCAAATTTTGATTTCCTGGTATCGATATCAAATAAGTTTTTTTCATTGTAAACTGAATTTTGAAGGCTAAATAAGTCCTCTGAGTAAATGGTATCATGGCTGAGACTAAGAACTACAATTATACCTACTTAGAGCCAATCCCGAAGTAAAAACTAAAATAAAAAAAAAATACAGACATATAAACAGACACACACACATCTTGACTTTTATATATATATATATTATCGATTTCCTGCACTATTGTAAGAACTGCAACCTTGAAACTTCTGAATATCGTTTCTTATGTCTTTGTCTATGAGTGTATCAAATTTGATTAATATCAGACCACTTCTTCTATCATCCAATTTTTTCGATTATGGATTTTTGATATTTATCGAGAGTACCTCGACACAAAACCTAGCTAAGAACACTTGCAGACGCTTATAGTACAACTGTGTAAATTTTCAAGAAAATTGGTTCAGCCATTTCGCAGTCTATAGGTAACGGACAGACACACACAGACAAAGTTCTGTTTATAAATAAGTTTAGATTAGATAGAAAGGTTTAGATTTAGATTAGATATTTATTTTTTGTGCTTCAAAAAAGTTTTGTAGAGGAAAAAAAAATCAGAGCAGATAAATCACACTGTTCTGCTAGTATTGACATTAGTATTACAATTAAAACTTTGTTTTGAAATTAACCTCTCTTGTGTTCCAACAGCTAGAGAGTGGAAAAGAAGGCAAGAATTAAAACTCCACTTCTGTGAATGAAAAGTTACTCTGTTTAATTTAGTGAAGTAACACTCTTATACCCAAACTCATTCCTAAGATGTGTATATGATAGTGGGGTAGTATGAAAATGAAGACACTGCTTGAGTTTGCCCCCCTCCTCCTCAGAAAAATCTTGTCCTCTAAGTGCCCCATCCCCATCAGAGTTACACAATTGTCACTGCTTGTACCCAATCTTTTCTCTCACTGTAACCTATTCCACACTAGCAGCAGTCCTGCCTAGCTTGGGGTGAAATGATTTTATATATATATATATATATATCTTTCAAGACATGATTCCCCAAAGTGTGTATCATGTATGGCACCTAACGGTCATGTCACGTTGAATACACCGGTTCCCGCTCGATCACCGAAGTTAAGCAACGTTGAGCCTGGTCAGTACTTACGTGGGTGACCACTTGGGAATACCAGGTGCTGTTAGCGTTCACGGATGTGCGTTGTGGTGCGGTGAATGTCGGCTTGGAGGGGGAAATCGGTGAGCCGAGTTCCAATTTCAGTCGAGCACACTGCACTCACTTGCGCACTAGTACCCTTGGGAAAGGTATTAATCCGTCCATTCCCTCCAGTTATGGGTTAAATAACGGGGTAGGACTTGGGACCCTGCCCTTAAACAAATCCCAATGAGACTTGCTCCGTCAGGGAGGAAGCCCGCTCAACCCGACTAGGGTGAATGCGGCATACATACATACATACATGGCACCTAACTGACTGATTTCATAAAAATCATATGGCCATTTTTTTTTTATTAGTGGCGCCATCTCTATGTCAGGCCCAGGACTTATAGAGTGATGCTATATATATATATATATATATATATATATATATAAAACATATAGGTACCTCCACTCAATTGCTGGAAAAACAGCATATCATGATGTTAAAAGGGCTCAAACTTAATAAAAACAAAGTTTTATCATCAAAATGTTTATGCTATTATTAAGAGGAAAGATCAAATTTTTGTGTCATTATTTTAAAAAATTTTTTATCCTTTCTAACACGTTTGAAATTTCAGTTAAAATTTCTTTTTCGTTTTCCGTCAGCGATTTATGCTATGTTTACATAATGTGACTATTAACCAAAATGTAATACTACGCAAGTTATTTTTTGGCATTGAAAGACACATTAATTTGAACATTCTTGCAAAAATCAACTGTCTGATATTAATGAAACTTTCAGGACTTATTCACAAATGAATGAAATTATTTATGCAATCGTTATTTTTTTTAGAAAATCTTGCTAAAAATATATTTTTTTTACATGTTACCCTCCACTCTAATTAATTGCATAAAACTTCTAGAAATACATTATCTATAACAATTTTTTATTTATTAGTTAAATGCAGGACTCATTGTGGAATGTAAATAATGTAATTTTTTTTTTAATTATGAGATGATTTTTCTGAAAATCTGCTTCAAATAGTAAAATAAAAAATGCATTAAGACAACACTATTTTTAATGTAAATAAACTTTTGATTTTATAAATAATATAATTTTAGGTTATCATATTTTGAAGAAGAAAAAATGTTGATGAATAACAAATTTTCATAAGAATTGTTTTCATTTTTTTCTTTGCTAATTTAAAGTTTCAATCATCTTTTAAATTTTTTATAGTTACTCAGTGTCTTTGGTTATTAATTCATTAAAAATAGTTGATTTTTCAAGCGCCTCTTAGATGTGTGGCACAAGGCCAAAATTATGGAGTACCCAACGAGGATAGAACTCACTAGTCATTTGTAATAGGTTCTACAGATACAAGCTTGCTAACCATTACACCATGTTGAGGTGCCCAAATTCATTAAAAATAGACTTTATTTACAAATCTAAAATTCAAAAGCTTAATACAAATCATTTAGAATTAAGATTTTTAAAATAATTTCTAAATTTCTTTTTTATTATGTTCAACTTCATATTTTCTTTTACTATGGAAACTTATAAAAGATTTATCATTAAAAGGTCACATGTTTCAAGGGTTGTTCTCCTGATGAAATGTTAAACTGGGTTATGTCAACTTTTGGTCACCATACTTTCAGATTGATTGATAACAGGTGCTGTCATTGCTTACTTGAAAGGTCAACGAGTCAGATCTTCGTGATTAAGAAATACTTTTATTCTAAATTTCATGCCATAAACAAGTAATATTCATTTCAAATCAGATTAATTTAACTTTAAATTTGCTAATTTTTCAAAAATAATGAGTGAGGGATATATATTTTATTTTTGTAAGATCTTTAAAACTGAGAATGAACTTTTCTTTACAAATGTGTTATTCACTCAAAAAATGGCTGAAAAATTGAAAATTTAAAAAAAAAATTTAAAAATTTTAGATTCCAATGAATATAATTTGTTTGAAATGCACCATTTACTTTGTGGAAATAGTAAATTTAATTATTTAGTTTTCAATTAAGCTAAAATTAAAGTCTCGAGAAAAAGTTTTTATTTTTAAAAATTCAATTGAAAACTTAGATATCAAAAATGGATTGGAGGTACTTTCGATAAGTGCTACACAATTTGTTGTGCAACTTAAATAGACTAATTTTGGTACCCTCTACATACATGTAAATATAAAATATCCACCCAAATACAAAATCATTGAAACATCTCTACAATCTACTCAGAAATTATATACGTCATACACTCTTATATTAACTAATGTTACACTTAGACAAGCATTTCTACATATACAATGACACACTTTACCATCCAAAATATTCCAGGCACAAATTTCAGAATTATCTATTGCTTTAATACATGTGACACATATCTGACCAATAAGAATCAACCCCAAATCACGTGACACATATCTGACCAATAAGAATCAACCCCAAATCATAACATACCAGTATACCATCTCTTTCTTGTTTTTTCATTTTTCTCTCGGTCTCTGAATAATCTAAACTTATTTATAAATGGAACTTTGTCTCCGAGTGTGTGTGTATATGTGTCCGTGACCTATAGACTCCGAAATGGCTGAACCAATTTTCTTGAAAATTTATACAGTTGTACTATAAGTGTCTGCGAGTGTTCTTAGCTAGGTTTTGTGTCGAGGTACCCCCGATAAATATCGAAAATCGATAATCGAAAAAATCGGGTTATAGAAGGAGTGGTCCGATTTTAATCAAATTTCATACTCTCATAGACAAAGACATAAGAAATGATATTCAGTTTTTCATACAACGTTATAGTAAATCGATCCTCCATTTTGGAACCACTCACTGGTATGACATTACCACCACCTGTAAATTTGTTGATTATCATTTTATTTAATTTTTTCAGTGCAATCTTATCGATTAAACCATAAACTTTCCGATTGACAGAAGAAATCTGTAAGAATTTCAATATTTAAACAATTTTAGGGTGTGGCTCAGTTTTTCATACAACTTTATAGTAAATCAATCCTGTGCAATTAACTGTTTTGCTTGCGCATATTCAACAACTGAATCCTTTGTGAAATTTTTGAAAAAACCCATTCTTGGTGTTTCAAAGAAAGATACCATCGTAAGAACTAAAGAAAACTTGTAAAAGACAAAAACAAGAGCAACAACTCGTCCCCCCCAAAAAAACAAAAAAAAACAAAGTGACCCCAATGTGAGTGGTTCCAAAATGGAGGGTCGATTTACTATAATGTTGTATGTGAAACTGAGCCCCCATAAAATTGTTTAAATATTGAAATTTTCACAAATTCTTTTTGTTAATTGGAAACTTTATGTTATAATTGATAAGACTGCACTGAAAAAAGAAAAACAACAAATTTAAAGGTGGTGGTAGTCTCCTTCAGGTCCACCATTTTTTTTCTATCATCTAATCGGATTCAGATCCATATATCCAAACTCATACTCTCTAATATCTCCATTTCCATTTAAAAATATAAAAGTAGCAAAGATCCTTAAAATTACTTGAGAAAGGAAGAGAATAAACAAAATGTGTTGACTTACTTTCGATGTGATTGTCAATCATTTCTATGTATTTTAAGGTGAAGATGGATGACAGCCAGTGGTCTGGGAAAATCTGCAACTGACAAAGGTCAAGGGTGAAGCGTAGCTGTTTTGGGAGGATTGTCTCCATGATGTGCTTGTCAAGCATTTTTATGCAGACATTCTGGAAATTCTCAAAGGAATCAGGCTGGAAACCTACAAAACTTATGATGCGTATAAAGTTGGCAAAATCGTGGAAGTCGATCTCTTCGTAGTTATTAATAGCGAACTTGGTCAGGTCATTCAAGATTTGTGGGGAGCAATATCGCAACTGCAAAGAGAAATGGCAAAAGTTAGTGGTTCCTTTAGATTTGAAAACCTAGCAAGTATTTTGGATACACCTACCAAATACTTTGAGTTTTGTTTAACGGCATATCAACCTCTGTGGGTTATTTAATGCCAAAAAGGTAGGAGTTTAAGATATTTTTTAATGTCCAGTTATAGTGAGAAGGTTGATTTAGTCTGATTTTGATGAAAAACTTTTTTTATTTTAGAAAACTGAAGTTGCCTTCTAGTTTTGTTATTAAAAATGTATTGCTGGTAATAGTTTTTTTTTTCTTCAATAATGTGTTATGGAAATTTTTTTTTTTCCTTCAAAAATGTTTATTTTTCTATAAAAATCTAGATTCATTCTTTCACAGTGTTTTGACCTCCAGTTTGGGGGTTAACTATTTGCCCATAGTTGGGACCCTAACAGGTGCTACCACTCCAAGTAAGGGGAGATCTGGGAACAACAGCAATTAAGAGGTGGTTCCATGCTTCTCACAACCTCCCAATCAGAGGCCTTGCTGCCAGATGCCTCTCCTGGTGATTGATGATGAGGAGTGATATATATTTGTTTTTTTTTTTTATAATCGTGTGGTCCCAAGCAAGGCATTTTACTGCCACTGTTGTGCAGGGGGTTACATAGGAGAAATGTTATAAGAGTGACAGGTTACAGGGGGTGTCAGGAAGAGAGTATGAGAAGGAAGAGAATACTGATGAGAGTAGGGTGAACAGAGAAAAGAGCATGAGAGAGAGGATGCAAGTTAGTGAGACAGGAGATGACTATTGACTTTACATTTGAATTCTTGAAGATTGTAGTTGTTGAGAAAACAAGTAAGCGGAAGGGATGCTGACGACATAGGTATTCATAGTTGGGAGAAGAATGATCTTGAGCAGTAAATCAACATCCTAGGAATGCAATGGGTTTCTAGAAATAAAACTCAAATAAAACCTTTCCAAAACAGAAACAACTGGAATTTGAATGAACAGTAATGGCACATACCCTGAAACTATCATAAAAATTCAAGGTGTGGAATTAGTAAATACTTCCTGTATCTCAGTGTATGAATCAGTTATAACAAATTTTGTACAGAAAAAAAAAAAATTTGAACATAGAATAGATTGCATGAGAAGTAATTTTGCCTAACACTGTAAATTGGTACAAAAGAAAATATCAACTTGAAAACTTGAATAATGTTCTTAATAGTTTCATCAGCCCAAGATATTCATATGGATATCAGGTATGGTGTCAAATCTGTTTAGAAATATCTAAACTGTCAGCTGTAGAGACAACCACTAAGATCAATGTTTAACCCTCTAGGGCCATTCGTATCATATTTGATACATTATGAAAACAAGCCTTGAAAGAAATATTTTCCTGAAAAATTTTTTAAGAGAAATATTTTATAAATTTCAAATGAAAACAGTACTGACTGCTCAGTCAATGAATACCAAATGTTTCCTTATAGGGAAATACCAAATGTTTCGTTATAGGGAAATACTGTATCAAATATGATACGAATGGCCCTAGAGGGTTAAGAATGGCTTTGAGTGAGTGAAGCCTTAGGGTCTTGTTCAAAGATCATTTTTATTTCAACATTGTAGACTGGCACTACAGATTCACAAACCAAGAACTGTACCAAATAACAGAAACTACATCACTTGAAGACTATCAACAGCATCAACAACTAAAATGGATAGCACATGTAACTTGGAGAGAAAATGACAACATAATCAAGATGTTGACATTCTGCACTACTTCAAACAAAAGGTTATGAAGGAAATCTCTATCAATACTGGAAAGAGCAGTCATATATGCTGGAATTAAGTAACTTGTTTTCATGAAAATTTGTTTTAAGAAAAAATATTTTATAAATTTCAACTGAAAGCAGTACTGGATGCTCAGTAAATAAATGCCAAATGTTTCCTTGTAGGTAAACGGCTAATATTACCATTTTATAAAAAAAAAATCCCAGAGAGAAAATTACTTTTACTGATAGCTGCTTTCCTTTATACCTTCCACTTTGTTAGCAGGACCTTAAAAAACTTGACTGGATGCATGGATTGATGTTGGTAGACTCAAGTATAAATTCTGACTAGGGTTTATCTACAGATGCTAGCATGTATGACCCAAAATAGGATTTGACAGCAGATACTAGCATGTATGACCCCAGACAGGGAATACCTACAGATGACAGCATGTATGACCCAAAATAAGATTTGTCAGTAGATACTAGCATGTATGACCCCAGACAGGGAATACCTACAGCTGCTAGCATGTATGACCCAAAATAGGATTTGTCAGCAGATACTAGCATGTATGACCCCAGACAGGGAATACCTACAGATGCTAGCATGTATGACCCAAAATAGGATTTGCCAGCAGATACTAGCATGTATGACCCCAGACAGGGAATACCTACAGATGACAGCATGTAGGACCCAAAATAGGATTTGTCAGCAGATACTAGCATGTTTGACCCCAGACAGGGAATACCTACAGATGCTAGCATGTATGACCCAAAATAGGATTTGTCAGCAGATACTAGCATGTATGACCCCAGACAGGGAATACCTACAGATGCTAGCATGTATGACCCAAAATAGGATTTGTCAGCAGATACTAGCATGTATGACCCCAGACAGGGAATACCTACAGATGCTAGCATGTATGACCCAAAATAGGATTTGTCAGCAGATACTAGCATGTATGACCCCAGACAGGGAATACCTACAGATGCTAGCATGTATGACCCAAAATAGGATTTGTCAGCAGATACTAGCATGTATGACCCCAGACAGGGAATACCTACAGATGCTAGCATGTATGACCCAAAATAGGATTTGTCAGCAGATACTAGCATGTATGACCCCAGACAGGGAATACCTACAGATGCTAGCATGTATGACCCAAAATAGGATTTGTCAGCAGATACTAGCATGTATGACCCCAGACAGGGAATACCTACAGATGCTAGCATGTATGACCCAAAATAGGATTTGTCAGCAGATACTAGCATGTATGACCCCAGACAGGGAATACCTACAGATGACAGCATGTAGGACCCAAAATAGGATTTGTCAGCAGATACTAGCCCCATGTATGACCCAAAATAAGATTTGTCAGCAGATACTAGCATGTATGACCCCAGACAGGGAATACCTACAGATGCTAGCATGTACTGACCCAAAATAAGATTTGTCAGCAGATACTAGCATGTATGACCCCAGACAGGGAATACCTACAGATGCTAGCATGTATGACCCAAAATAGGATTTGTCAGCAGATACTAGCATGTATGACCCCACACAGGGAATACCTACAGATGACAGCATGTAGGACCCAAAATAGGATTTGTCAGCAGATACTAGCATGTATGACCCAAAATAAGATTTGTCAGCAGATACTAGCATGTATGACCCCAGACAGGGAATACCTACAGATGCTAGCATGTATGACCTAAAATAAGATTTGTCAGCAGATACTAGCATGTATGACCCCAGACAGGGAATACCTACATGATGCTAGCATGTATGACCCAAAAATAGGATTTGTCAGCAGATACTAGCATGTATGACCCCAGACAGGAATACCTACAGATGACAGCATGTAGGACCTAAAATAGGATTTGTCAGCAGATACTAGCATGTATGACCCAAAATAAGATTTGTCAGCAGATACTAGCATGTATGACCCCAGACAGGGAACACCACAGATGCTAGCATGTATGACCCAAAATAGGATTTGTCAGCAGATACTAGCATGTATGACCCCAGACAGGGAATACCTACAGATGACAGCATGTAGGACCCAAAATAGGATTTCACAAGCAGATACTAGCATGTATGACCTAAATAAGATTGCATAGCATGTGTATGACCCCAGACAGGGAATACCTACAGATACTAGCATGTATGACCCAAAATAAGATTTGTCAGCAGATACTAGCATGTATGACCCCAGACAGGGAATACCTATGGATGCTAGCATGTATGACCCAAAATAAGATTTGGTCAGCAGATACTAGCATGTATGACCCCAGACAGGGAATACCACAGATGCTAGCATGTATGACCCAAAAATAGATTTGTCAGCAGATACTAGCATGTATGACCCCAGACAGGGAATACCTACAGATGACAGCATGTAGGACCCAAAATAGGATTTGTCAGCAGATACTAGCATGTATGACCCAAAATAAGATTTGTCAGCAGATACTAGCATGTATGACCCAAAATAAGATTTGTCAGCAGATACTAGCATGTATGACCCCAGACAGGGAATACCTACAGATGACAGCATGTAGGACCCAAAATAGGATTTGTCAGCAGATACTAGCATGTATGACCCAAAATAAGATTTGTCAGCAGATACTAGCATGTATGACCTCAGACAGGGAATACCTACAGATGCCAGCATGTATGACCCAAAATAGGATTTGTCAGCAGATACTAGTACGTATGACCCCAGACAGGGAATACCTACAGATGACAGCATGTAGGACCCAAAATAGATTTGTCATAAGACATTAGCATGGCCAATTCTAAAATAAGATTTGTCAGCAGACATTAGCATGTATGACCCAAAACAAGATTTGTCAGCAGATACTAGCATGTATGACCCCAGGACAGGGAATACCTAAGGTGATGACAGCATGTAGGACCCAAAATAGGATTTGTCAGCAGATACTAGCATGTATGACCCAAAATAAGATTTGTCAGCAGATACTAGCATGTATGACCCCAGGGCAGGGAATACCTACAGATGACAGCATGTAGGACCCAAAATAGGATTTGTCAGCAGATACTAGCATGTATGACCCAAAATAAGATTTGTCTGCAGATACTAGCATGTATGACCCCAGACAGGGAATACCTACAGATGCTAGCATGTATGATTCTAACCCGGGTTTATGTACAGATACTAACATGTGTGACCCTGACTAGGGTTTATATACAGACTCAAGCATATACAACCTTGAATAGTGTTTACCACGGTCTTTGAAAAACATGGTACTTACCTGGCTTAAAAGTGAGATAATATTTCGGAAATGTCTCATGGAGAGAGTGTGGGTCAATCTGCCTAATGTGTCCATAATGTTGTCCAGAAGAACAGACTCCCGTCGTTCACTCTTGAGGTATAAGACCTGTACCATCTGGACCAAAGGGTCAATTGTGGTCACCTTGTGCAGCTGGGTGTTCAGATTTTGGTGTAGTGCAGTCTGCAGCTGTAGTACCTGGTTGTACATTTGTCGTACCCATGGCTTCTTCATGCGGTTCAGTCCAACCATGATCAACCCCAGGTTGTTGATTTCGCATTGGGGGATGATACGAAGTAGCTTGTCCAGAAGGACATTGGGGATGACAGGTTTGGAAATTGGCAGGAGAAAAGAAGCAAGGCTAGAGATTGTCCAGACACTGAGGCCCTGTTGAGAGTTGAGTAATTCAATGAATTTATTGTAGTAGGTAGACTCCATTTCAGAATCCATGATATGAGACCTGGAAAGAAAAGAAAAAAACGCATATTGAGGAAAATCATTTGAGTTATGCTGGGATTCATTAAAGGTTAGATTGTTGCAAGCCCCATGAATCCCATCACTTGATCTGGATGTGACCAGTGGCGGGATTCAAATTTGGGAGGAAGGGGTTCTCTCTTCTTTTATATCACAATTTATTTTTTGTTTGTAACATTAGGAACTGATTCTCCCAACGAAAAAAAAAAAAAAAAAAAACATCCCCCAAATTTTGTCAATGAATAAGAAACTCATAAATAAACAAATTCTGTGAACTTAGACAGTTTAATAAATGTCATTATTAACCTTTTAGCATTCAACATGCTCAAACCTGCCCTATAAATATTGGCTCTCAATGTTATAACCATCTCACTTGTATAAAAATGCATATTGAAGAAAATCATTCGAGTTATCTGGATTTGTTAAAGGTGTTCTACTAAAATCATAATTAGGTAAACTGGCATTAATTCTACTGGACATAAAGTGAGGGATCACTTTCCTATTGTTCTTAAGTATTAAACTGATCTCACTTTGAAAATACTTCAAATTATAATAGTAATTGGAAAACTATATGAAAAAAATTTATTAGTAATACAAAATAATTAAAAAGAATAATTAAAATAGTGTAGATAGTCTAGGTTTGTCGTTAATACATACATTTGCTTAAGTCACCAAATTTAGAACTGGCACTAAAAGAAATGTCAAAAAGAATTTGGTCAAGCCAGACTGTTTCAATTTTGGAAAATATATACATTTTTGAATTTACTGACTGATCAAAATGGTGGCTTCCACTCACGTACCCATCCGAAGCCTCTCCAATGACCTACATCAGACCTACTTCAGAAAGTAATATGATTTTATGATTAGAAAGTAGAATTTGCAACATGAAATAGTAAAAATTGGAAGAAATCAGAAGACTTCAAAATGTTGTTCTTTAGGTATAAAACTAAGGTTCCAGAAAGAGAAAAACTACTTTTGACAGTGACTTGTGGACAAGCTATATTGTTTTGCACAGTTTTGTTGAGTTGTATTATAAACACACATATATGTGGAGATATATATATATATATATAATTGTTTGAGCATTATATATATATATATATATATATATATATATATATATATACACACACACAAACAGGGGTGCGATGGATAAATTGTCACAACACCGCATCCCCTTTAATTGTTTGAACATTATATATATTGTATACTAGCAGTATAGCCCGGCATTGCTCGGGTGTAATGAAAGCTTTAAAACTAATTCATGGTCCTGGAGCTCAGACTATTTGGACATTGGCACGAAAGACTAAAAAGCAATAGTTGTTTCCAGTTAAAGTGAAACTGTAGACTGAATGAAAAATGAATGCATGTAAGTCAAATTTTGATTTCCTGGTATTGATATCAAATAAGTTTTTTTCATCGTAAACTGAATTTTGAAGGCTAAATAAGTCCTCTGAGTAAATGGTATCATGGCTGAGACTAAGAACTACAATTATAGCTACTTAAAACCAAATCCAAAGCAAAAACTAAAATAAAAGGGTTGAAAAAATACAGACATACAGGCAGATAAACAGACACACACACAAACATCTTGCCTTTTATATATATATATATATATAATCGATTTTCTGCACTATTGTAAGAACTGCAACCTTGAAACTTCTGAATATCATTTCTTATGTCTTTGTCTATGAGTGTATGAAATTTGATTAAAATCGGACCACTCCTTCTATAATCCAATTTTTTCGATTATCAATTTTTGATATTTTTCGGGGGTACCTCGACACAAAACATGGCTAAGAACACTCGCAGACACTTATAGTACAACTGTATAAATTTTCAAGAAAATTGGTTCTGCCGTTTCGGAGTCTATGGGTAACAAACACACACACACACACAGATAAAGTTCCATTTATAAATAAGTTTATATATATATATATATATATATATATATATATTACACGTACACACAAACAAACAGGGGTGCGATGGGTAAATTGTCGCCACTCCCTCCTTTCACCCACCTACTGTTTCTTTTGGATTTTGTCGACTGTTCAGGACTGTAGGGCCACAATAAACTTGGAAATGGCCAGCTGGACTGCTTAGCATTTGCATTGGAAGCTCCAATACAAGCATTTCAGAGTGTTGGGGTGTAAATCTGAGGATAGTGCAGAAGATTCGGAAAAAGTTGGATGAGTCTAATGGTGATTATAAATGTGTTTTGAGTGGTCACCAGTGATGGTGATGTTATGCTTCCATTCATCTTCCCACAGGGTCTCAAGACTGAACACGGAGGCCTACATCAGGTGCCTTGTGGAAGTAGTGCTGCCCTGGGTCAAGAGGGTCACTGCTAGAAGACCCTATATCTGGCAACAAGACTATGCATCATACCACACAAACAGAAGAACCCAATTATGGCTGTCAGACAATTTTTGCGACTACATCAACCTTTACGTCTCACTACCTAACTCCCCAGACTGCAACCCCCTTGATTATTATGTGTAGGACTCATATGAGTGCGAGACCAACAAAAGTCCTTATAACACCAAAGATGAACTGAAGGCAAGGTTTATGGCAACATTCACCAACGTAAATGAGGAGACTGTCCAGAAGAGTTGCAGGAGATTCTGAAGTTATCTAGAGTATGTGGTTGAAGCCAATAGCGATTTTATTGAATAACTTTGCTCTTTAGTATTTCAAGATATTTTTGTGTAATTTTGGTAAATATATCTGTTAAAACGAGATGTCAGTGTTATTTTCATTTTTGCATCATTCATTGCACACCATGTATTTGTTTGCTTAGTATTATTTTGCCATATTGTTTCTTTCTTCTGATTGTTTATTAAAAACTTTGTCAATTCTGCTTGTTGGAATTTTGTCTATTATACTTCACAAAGACCAATTATTCCACAGCAATATTATTATTGTTAGAGTGTGGATTTTAGAAGGTGGAAAAGTTTCAGTAAAATAGTGAAATTTTTTTTTTATCAAATTCACCCCAAGCAAGGCAGTAAAATTGTGGTGATACCGACCGAGCAAAAGTGATGGACTGGATGTTTGCACCCTCACAACCAAAAAGCAAATGACCAAAAGTCGACTGTGTGCAGCTGGCTTTGTGCAGATGTTCCAGTTGAAAAATAAAAATTAATTAAATATTAAATTTCCAGTTTGCGAGCCCAAGTGAATTTTATTTAGCGGCCAATGGGAAGCCCAGAATCAAATACAAGTGTGAATCCCAAATGATCTGCTGCGATCCAGAAAGTCGAAATAAAAAGCTGATACAGAAAGCATCGCCAGACAGACGGACGCAGACCGACACACATGGACTGATTTGAGAGAGACGAATGTAATTAGTATCCCCCTTGACCAAGTCAAGCGGTTTACTATCCTAGCCTCCCTTCCCTCTCTCCTCTTATCTTTCGCTGTCTCAAAACTACTTACTGACCTAAAGAGCGAATACATCAAAGACATTCCTTACTCATAACACTCCCACATCCTAAGCATTAATTCTCTTTTCAGCATTTTATTGCCATGAACATTTTAACGTCCGTTGGACCTATACTTCAAGTATTACTTTAATTGTAAAAACCTTAATTGATATGTGTATATATAAAATGTTATTTTTCAACTCAATTTGCTTTTCTTGATTTATAATCATTTTATGACTTAAAGTGGGCTATCTACAGCAAGGCCAAATTCCGTTAATCTGCAACAATATACAACTACTCTTCACTAGAACAGACTCTCCACTATAAACTGGAAAAGAATGGATAACTCGCTATAAAATCACTAAGACACAAGGGATTAGTGAGTATGAAAGAACTAGAAAACAGAAACATTATTAGGAAGCGAGAACGACAGAGGAGTAATCAAGAAAACACTAGATAGTGATTGACATTGCGTTATAACGTTAGTGTTCATAATATTAATCTGAAGAGAACTTTTGGTGGCAACTCGCTACTTGCAAGTTATATTTCAGAATCTTTGTGTAAAGTCAACATAGTAATGAATCCTTCGAATAATACACAATAATATTGAAACACTAAAACACAGAGATTACTGAATAGATAGAATATCAAAAACACATTGAACACCCAGAATAACGTTGAATACACTCAGACTTCTTCCCAAGTACTTTATATACTAATTAGCATCATAGCTCGGCGTTGCCCGTGCAACTCAGAACATTTTAGTAGTAGGAGAAGATGCCATGTTTTATTTTACATATTTTGTTTTTGTTGAGAAAAAACACTTTTTTTTTTTTTAATATTTCTTTTGTTTTAAAATTATGGGGAAAAATATTAATATTCACATTTTTTTTGTTGACCAAATGAATTTTTAAAATGCCAGAATAAAAATTAAATATAAAGGCTTGTTTTTTTTTTTTAATAAAAAATATTTTAGTCACGTTTGACACGTGTGATTTGATTTCTGTGACGTAAAACGTCGGAATAAAAATTAAACATAAAGGATCATTTTTATTTTAATAAAAAAATATTTTAGTCGTGTTTGACACGTGTGATTTGATTTCTGTGATGTAATTCAGCAACCATCTTAGATTTTAGATGTTTTACGGAGCAAATGTAAACAATCGTGTCCATTGGCCAAAAACTGCGAAACGGAAAATTGCTGAACTTAAACTCAAAAAATATGTGTTGACCTGGCTTCCCTGTAGATGTGTGTCCCTAAAAAGTTTGAATGGCGTAGCTTAAAAAATGTAGGCATGCATAGATTACAGTCACACACAGACTCACAGATTGCCTTTTATATATATAGATTATGATGGTCATGTGATCCCTGTAGCACAATTCATTCATTGGTTACATTTGTTGCCTGGAGATATGTGTTTGATCATACATGTCGGTATTGACACTTTCTTTCTACATAAATTCAAATTTTGAAGATCAAAGTTTACTGGAAAGCATGAAGCTGGAAGAGAGTTCCACAAGTGACGAGCACGAGAAAAGAAACTGTTAGCAGAAAACTATGGTTTCAATCATTGCTTATACCTTATCTAACTTAACCAGCAGGAATAGTTAAACTGAGTTCTTTGCATCTCTAGATGCTCTGTGAATGTGCCTATGAGCCCAAATATACTTAATTCAATTGATACCAACATATACAATTAAAAGATACTAGCAGTCATGTTTTGATTTGAACATTTTTTTTAATCAGATTTACCTGAAGCAAAGCAGTAAAGCCACAAAGACACAAGGGGTTATTCAATGTGAAAGAATTAAATTTGAGTTTTGTTTCATGGTATGTCAACACCTCTGTGGATTATTTAATGCAAAAAAGGTGAGGTTTTAAGGTATTTTATTTTTAATGTTCGGTTATAGTGAGAAGATTGATTTAGTCAGATGTTAATAAAAATTTTTTGTTTTTATTCTTTTTTATTTTAGAAAACTGAAAATATCTTCTAGTTTTGTATTCAAAAATGTTTTGCTGAGAATAATTTTTTTTCCTTCAAAAATGTGTGATGGTAATTTTTTCTTCAAAAATGTATATTTTTCTATAAATTCTATTTTTATGTTTATATTTCTATAAAAGTCTATTTTTATGTTTATATTTCTATAAAAGTCTATTTTTATAATTTCATAGTGTTTTGACCCCAGTTTGGGGGTTAACTATTTGCCCATAGCTGAGGCCCTAACAGGTGCTACCACTCTGGGTCAGGGTGAACCTGGGAACAACAGCAATTAAGAGGTGGTTCCATGCTCCTCACAACCTCCAAATCAGAGGCCTTGCTGCCAGATGCAGTTTACTGTCATGCCCAGGACCAGTGAAAGAATTAGAATAAAGAAATATTACTGAGGAGTGAGATTAAAAGAGTAATCAGGAAGACAGTAGATAACAATTGACATTGCATTTAAATTTTTGAAGAACAAAAGTTTTGTTTTTGAAGATAGAAACTAAGATTGGGGAAAAAAATAAGTTTTGGCAAAGTTAATAATGTACTTGAATTCATTCAATTCACTTATGCACAACTATCCTTGGAAAATGTATTAATCCTTCTCTTCTTCCTCCAGCTATGGGATAAATAGCAGGACAGATTGGGTTCTATAGCCTTGGTTGGCAACCTATCTATCATAGAAAGTAATGGAAACCTACTGCAGGAAAATATTTTGTCCAGTCAGTCATATCTCTTTTGAGACATGATCGCCCAAGTTTGTTTCACACATGGCACTTAACTAACTGACCAACTTGCAAACAAAATAGGTACGTACGTCACATGCTGAAGTTAGCACTTTACAAAAGTGGAAGTCCCTTCTCGTTTTGATGTCAGTGATGCCTCATATATGCACGAACACAACGATTATAGCAGTTTCAATCCAGAGAATATTTTCTATAGATTTACTTGTTACTTTTGTTTCACCTGAGGTTATATGCCCTTAAAAATTTACATATTAGTCAAAACAACACCTTGGGTTGGTCTTTACACATATTTTTCTCACAGTCTAATATTGATGACCCAATCCCTCATAACAAGAATATAATCACCGCAATTCATGACATCAACAATCAAATCAATCCTATCATTTTTGTTGACTGAACCCTGTTGAGATTGGCAAGAGGAATGTGTTTTGTACTAATAATCTCTGTGCAGAAGGTCATGGGAGGGGAATGTGACCAGTGGCAGGATTCAAAATCAGGAGAAGAGGTAGTTCTCTCTTCTTCACATCACAATTATATTATGTCTAATTTCTCTTCTTGGCACAATCTGCAAACATTACCACCATTGTAAGGTCTGGCTTTTTTTTTAATATGCTCTATGTTTCATCAGGGTTCTTGCCATTTTTTCTTTTAATTTCCATCTGTAATTAGCTAGATTGGTACAATTTTTAAGGCTTTCTTGCTTGAATGTAGATTTGTGATTATACAAACAATTTTTTAAATTTCTTTCAGTACATCCAGTATATTCCCTTCAACATCTTACTCGCTAATTGAGCACTATGATGAAATGGTAGACTTTAAAAACAGTAGCTACTCACTGCTAGTTACACATCATTCATTCAGTAATGAATTTGAACACTCTCAGCTGCTGGAATATGTTTACATTGTGTATATCAGTCAGTCAGTAAGTTAAATGCCATACATGATACACGCTTAAGCGATCATGTCTCGAATGAGTCATGACTGACTGGGCAGAAGATTATCCTGCAGTAGGTTGCCATTGCTTTCTGCGGTAGACTGGTTGCCAGCCAAGGCTATAGAACCCAATCTGTCCTTTATTTAATCCATAACTGAAGGGAAGAGATGGATTAATACCTTTCCCAAGGGTATTTGTGCATAAGTGAATGCAAGGAAATCAGCTGGAATTTGAATTCGGCTCCCTGATTTGTCATTCCACGTACCACAACAGACATTAAAATCTGCCTCCCTCCATTGAGTGCCTATAGCTCAGAGGTAGATTTGCCGACTGATGCCAGTTTGGTTGGGTTGCTAGAAGCAGTCGGATGCCTAACAGTACTGTCTGCAAATGACACACACACACATATATATAGATATGTCATTAGCAAACAGTACTGTTAGGCATCTATATATATATATATATATATATATAAAACACAGGATGTCACACAAACAGTGAAGTTTTAAGAGCTGATATTTATGGGGCGGGTTTGGATATGTTGAATGCTAAAAGGTTAAATAATCTGGGTATATAGGCAGAGCAAGTACCCCAGGGAATTGAATGTTTCCAGCCTTGGACAGTTTGCTGGCCTTGGAATAAATGAACATATCAAATTTTTTTAAAAAACAAAATCAAAGTAAACCTTAATTAAAAAAATTATGCTATGTGCAGGAGTGTAGAAAGTTCAATGCAACAGGTCAGAGGTCATACAAAGAATTAGTGACTAAGCTACTATGATACAGATAACTTTGGCACGGTTTATATTACACAACTACTTATTAAAGACTTCTTGAAATTCTAATTGAACAAACAATATATTTGTATTTTGGTTTTGTTACCACAAATATTGACTATTCAGCCAGTCAGTTAATTGCCATACAAGATACATGCTTGGGTAATCATGTCTCTTTTGATTCATGACTGACAAGGCAGAGTGTTTTCCCAGAGTAGGTTGCCATTACTTTCTGTGGTAGACTGGTTGCCAACCAAGGCTATAGAACTTAATCTATCCTGTTATTTAACCCATAGCTACAGGGAGAAGAGATGGATTAATACCTTTACCTAGGGTATTTGCACATAAGTGAATGTAACGAATTTAACTGAAATTTGAACTTTGCACTTTGATTTTTTGTTCTAAGCCGATATTAAACGCACTAAAAATACCTTCTATAATTGGGGTGGAGGAGGAGGAAATATTTTGCCAAGAGTTGTTCATATCTTTTTTTTCATTTCTAGAAGGTATATTGACAATGCATTTCTATTGTAAAATATTTTGCAATGAATTTCTATAGTAAGTCATTTAGAAAGTATAAGATCAATACCATCAACATCTATTACAATGTTTGTAATGTTTCTCAAAATTATAGAAAGAATTTACATCAAAGGTAATTTCCTACCTGTTCAAGAAACGGATTACTTTATAGAATCTTGTAATGTATTTTTGTATTCCTTCTATATTTTCCAAGACAAGTTCCTGGTAGCGACCAATAATATCAATATTTGTACAATCAATGTCTGATAAAATATCAGCAATGTTGCTGAGTAACAGTATGTCTGCTTGATGCATATTCTGAAACAATGCCGATTCAACCTTGTGTCGTGTAGTCAGTGATATGTTCCTGTCAAACGCATAGCAAAGATTCACAAACTCGCTTAAACTGACTGTCTGTGAATCAAAGATCTCCAGCGCCCTATCTTGAAACTTGTTCATTAGCTTCTGTGGATAAAAGTTCATCACTTTCAGCATGTGACAAATGTCAGCAAAATTATGGCACTTGAAGTCGGGGAGTTTCTCTATCACAAGGTTTATCACATGCTGCAGGTACTTCATATTGTCCCGACGATTCTCAACAGGAATATGTAAAATCAAGTGACGGAAGAGACGAAGCACGGATCCAAGTTGTAACAAAGACAGCGATTCTTGTTCCCGATCAATAATGTCTTTTGTCAACATCACAGCTGAGTTAAGCCGCTGTGCAGTAGACAGTTGGCGTATATTTATTATCGTCCGACTCAAATCGTGAACATTGACCGATGCCCGATACTCCTCATTTTCAATATTAATTTTGGTCCACTCAGATATTCTTGCCCAGATCTTGAAATCACCCCGGGGGAAAATGCGAAGACATTCTGTAATGATTGCTACATTTTTCATGTTCATCACGATCTCAGTCTCATGGAGGCGGAAGAGCATCTTGTGAACGAGAGGGTTGGTCTTATCAACACCAAGAAAAAGAATGTAGTACAGGCAACCTGTTTAAAAGAAAAAACAAAAAGGTACATTATTTTGGTGTGGAGTGGAGGTAATTAATTTTTATTAATCAATTATTAACTATAACTGGAAAATCTTCTAATTGCTATTATAGATCAGAAGAAAACGTACTAAGAGAAATTTTCTTTATTCTTTGAATATGAGCGAAGGAAAATGGAGGTAATTAATTTTATTAATCAATTATTAATTATAACTGGAAAATCTAATTACTATTATAAGTCAGAGGAAAATGTACTAAAAGAAATTTTCTTTATTCTCCGAATAGGGGCGAAGGAAGAGAAAACGAAAGATAACAAATGGTATTTGTCTGTTGTTATTTTAAACTGGAGAAAGAGAGAGAGAGGGAAGAGGGAGAAAAGAGAAATGGATTTGTTTAATGTCATAAAGTGCCACAAACAATAGATGTTAGTTTTGGCCCACCTAAGAAGGCTAACAATTGTCATTCTAAACCTAAAAGAAAGAGATAAATCCAATTATTATTTTTTAGCTGGGCATTAGTAATAGACAAAAAAGAAATTTCACTTTTATTATTGTATCCAATTCTCCTGCTAGAGTGGATTGCGAAAAGAATTAAGATAACAGGTGTCTGATTCTGAGTTGAACTAATTTAGAGAAGAGATCTTTTTATGGGGTGGGGTGGAGTGGATGGCGAAGGTGTTTTTGTTTTCTAGCCTGAAAATGGTGACTCGGAAATGGATATTAAAAACACAGGTACGGAAAAATTCTTATGTAAGTAACAATGTCAATGGACCCCTTGTCAACTTGTTTTGGGCTAAGCCAGTTCAAAAAGGTTAATAGCGATTGTTTAAGAAAAAAATTCCCCGAAATTGTTTCGTGAGAAAGAAAATTTCCAGAGAAAAAATTCGCTGGTTAAGTCCAGCCCAGAAAAGGGGTATGGGAAGATGACGTCATAAGACTGAGAGGAATTCCATTGGTTCTGTAAACAAGCGCCGAAAGGGGGAGACGACCAACAATTAATGTCATGGAAAGGAGACTAATCTCATAGGGTAAACCAGAGGCAACAACGAGTAGCAGCTAACCCCGGCATTCTATTGGTCGCTGAGATGAGGGGTTAGACACCTAGCGACTGTCGGCCCCACACCATGGCATGGGCATAAATACAGGGTCCCGAGGGACCAAAATCAGTTGATCAGTTCCAGTGGCAGTTTGAGGCAGTTTGCAGTTCAGTTCCAGTTTGCAGTTACCAGCCCAGAGATGTAACAACGAAGATAGGCGCCTTGTTGTTGGATGCCAACCGTAGAGCCTGCCGGCCAACCAGAGTTAAAGACAGACAAGAAGAGAATTTGCAGACAAAGTTTTTGAGATCGACAACTGAATGCAGTTTTCAGTTGCAGTTGCAGCTCGAGTGGCAGAGAGTTCGAGTTCACGGTCCAGAGACGTAATGACAAAAAGATAATTGCCACAGTTGGGTACCAACCTTAGAAAATCACCGCCTGCCAAAGACAGTTCTCAGCTGAAGAAGTAAAGAGACAGAGAGATGATGGCCATGCCATTGGGTGCTGACTGTAGAGAAGCCTGTTGTTAATCAACCAACCAGAGTTAAGAGACAGACATGAAGAGAATTTACAGACAAAGTTTGAAATTGCCAATGAAGAGAGTAACCCAGCACTTCGGCAATTTCCACGACATTCCGGAAAACAAGAATCAAGCTGACTAGATTTATAATGAACTTAGAACTCTGCTCGGAGCAGCGAGCTGTGGCCAGCCAGATTTCTCGTTATTGCTTAAGAGAATAATTCAATTTACTTAAGAAACTTCCATTCCACTACCAGTTTGATAGAAGCAGGAATTGGGAATTATCCAAGAGGCTATTGTGTATATTCTGTATATAAAGACGTTTTACAACACTTCAGATGTCAGTCCACTTATTTTTCTGGGCGTAAGTTTCTTTCTTTCACAATTGTGTGAAGTGGCATATTTGGTGCCGTTTGCTATATTTCTTTCTTTTATTACTAAATTGTGTGCAATGCTTCCCAGTTTGGCTTAGTTCGGCAGAGAGACAGCTAGTGGAGAATTCACGTGACTACCTTGTGATTAATCAACACAATGTGGGACAAGGGAGATCACCGTGACAGAGTCAATTTATGACCAGCTATCTGGATTGAAACCAACAGCGACTGTCTGGGTAGTGGCATAAGAGAATCTAATCAAATCTTAAACTAGTTTCTAAATTTTTCAGTATGTTTTAACACATCTTTGCACGTAAAGAAGAAATAAGTACTATTTAAATATAGAGGTTCATTAGTAAGAGAAAGAGACAGAAAAAAAGAAAGAAAAAGAAAGTACTATTTAAATATAGTAGTCCACTAGTAAAATGGCAGGGAATAATTATTGCAGATTAACATACCTTATACCTTCCTGCTGTGAGATCTTACCATTTCAATATAAATACTAAAAAATCCAAGCAATACCAGGCTATACAGCTAGTGTGTATACATATACATATACATATACATATATATTTTTGGATCTGACGAGCCACGTTAAGAACATCAAAGCGGTGAAATATGTATTATCCAAGGTAATAATCATAAATCCTTTACAAAATATTACTCTGTTAAATTAAATAAATGAATTTAACATTGAGTTCTCTCGAGTTTGTCTCTTTTGGAATTTACCCGGATTACATACCAAGTGTACTATGTTATATATATATATATATACACATACATACTCAGTGGGGATAACCTGTAGCATAAATAGCTAATAATCCTTTTAAATATTTTCCCGTCATTTTTGATGGCATGGGTACACTCATTCTGAAATATGTAAAGATGCAATTGGGGAATTTCCATGAGTATTTTATAATTGTAAAAGTCACAAGAAGTTTCTTCAACCATTTATCACAAAATTCAAATAAACATCTGTTAAATTCTTGTGAATTCTTATTGAATTTAAAATCCTTTGGTTTAAGTTTCAAAGTTACTAAAATAAACTTTATTGAATATTTTGATCATGTTTGAATTTTGAGCCTTGGACTGTTGAAACATGTTGATTTCCGAGCCTCATTTCCCTTGCTGTCCTAGTGTCCCAATATAATATCTTAATTTTGCTACAAGCAAATTTTTTTAATATTTTTTCACATAAAGCAAGGATATCATAGGTAGTATTTATTACCCATGACCCACTGGTGTGTCATTCCATATTAGAATCCAGAGTCCCAAACAACCCACCTATGGATTGTTAGAAAATTTTCAATATATACACATACCATTGTGCAAATTAAGTGTAACAACTGCTTTAGTTTCCTTTCTTTCATCCTACGGTCAGTTTTAGACCCACTGGAGTGACAGGGTGTAATTGATTTCTATTTTTTCCTCAGATAGGATCATTTGCAGTGGTGCACAGTAATATGAATCTATTTTCGTGGTGTATGATGAAATTTGTTTGGCCTTAAAAAATTTTGCTTCATCAGATTTTTGTCATGCCCAGACACTACTGTCTTGACTGCCGATTAGTTGTCCTATGGTCATTGTTTGCAATTAATGTTACTCCAAGGAAGCATGCAAAAATTGTAACACTGCATGAACACACTGGCAAGCTTTACAGAGAGATTGCAGATATTGTTGGTGTCAGCCTTTCGACTGTCAGTTGTGTCATCAAGGTGAAGAAATAAACTGGATCCATTAGTCCAAAATGTAAAGGAAAATGCAGTCAGAAGAGAAAAACAACACCAAGAAACGATGTTTTTGTGATCAGGGAAAGTGTGAAAGATTCTAGGAAGACATTATTTGTTTTGTTTCAATTAATTTGCACAAGGGTGCAAGTATTACATTGATCTGACTAATTTTGTCAGTTAAATGCCATACGTGATACACGCTTAGGCGATCACGTCTCAAAAGAGACATGACTGACTGGGCAGAAGATTATGCTGCAGTAGGTTGCCATTGCTTTTTGCGGTAGACTAGATGCCAGCCAAGAACACAATCTGTCCTGTTATTTAACCCATAACTGGAAGAAATAGATGGATTAATACTTTTCCCAAGGGTATCTGCGCGTAAGTGAATGCAAGGAATTCAACTGGAATTCGAATTCTCGATTTCTCTTTCCAGTTGAATTCTAGTTCTAATTTTGTACATTTACAAATATATGTTTTTTTGGGGAAAAAAAAAACAAAAAAAAACGTGGTTCTAATGTACCATGATCTCATAAGCAATCAATCATAGAATCCCACTCCTATTAATTATCAAAATGAAAATTGAAAAATGATCCACTGGAGGGTTGTGGGGGAGCCAACGTGTTAAGTAAAAAAGAAAAAAAAAAAAGAAACAAAAAAAAAGAGAAACAAAAAAAAAGGTAAACTTACTAGGTATGAGTTCATCTGAAATGAATGAGAGGTTATTGTCGAGATATTCCAGTAACAATTGGAAGCGTGGGTGATCCTGAATTGGAGCCATAAATTCATCCACTTTCTCGTTAATCAGCAGCTGCATTAATGCAATTGGCTGGTTGTGGTAATGAATCCAGGGCACATGGGCAAACTCAAGATACACATTATCAAGAAGGTTTTCTAATTTCTTTGGAAATTCTGTCAATGGTAAAGATCCATCCTGGATCTGATCTGTCAATGATGTGAGAAATTGCTGTGATGAATAATATCTGGAGAGACATGGTGCAAAATTTGGGAATTGACAGGTACGGATTCTGTCAGTGGCTGGTGGGCGTACAAAGGCAATGAATAATGTCCGAGGTGTGCCTTGAAGACAGCTGGAAAAGAGACGGAACATATGCACTTGGCTACTTGGGGCTCTGAACAGGTGCATCAGGGACTGTAAAGAACTGCGTCCACTAACCAGTTGCAGAAACATGGTTCCAAGCCAGCAGCTTTACTGGTAAAAATAAAAATGAAAAAAATAAAAAATTAATTTAAAGAAAGAAAATGAAATTGTACAAAATCAGTAACTCATTTGTGAATTTTTTTTTTTTAATCATATCACCCCGAGCAAGGTAATGCCACTGATGTGCAGGAGGCTACATAAGAGTGAAAAGATTGGAAAAGAGAAAGCCGGAAACTGCATCCTAAACAGGAAACAAGGGATGAGCCTCTACACCTGTTCAGTAAATGTGGGTGGTGTGTGAACTGGGCGATAGTTTAGTCTATCTACTCCGATTGAAAAAAAAAAAAAAAAAAAAAGAGAAAGGAGTGAAAAGATTGGAAATGAGAAAGCCGGAAACCACATCCTAAACAGGGAACAAGGGATGAGCCTCTTCACCTGTTCAATAGACGTGGGTGGAGTGTGAACCGGGCGATAGTTTAGTCTATCTACTCCAATTAAAGTGCAGATGTAGATGCCTACATGTTTACATGTATATGAGAGACAAGAGGAAAAAAACATCTAAGTTTTGTAAGTTGATAGTTTTCCTTTTAAGGTTTGGGTGGGAGCTAAGAGCATATAAAACCCAGCAAATGTGTAAAAACTTACAATAAACTACAAAAAATTTAAAACTGCCTAACTAAATTAGCAATAACAGTATGCTTATAAAATCTAAACTGATTATCTGGATATATGTCAATTGTTGGAGCTTTTGGGTACTCTTGTATACTAGTGAGCCAGCCATGAGCTGACTCATTTGATAGTTCACCAATAAAAGGGTTAGCCAATCAGAAGGCTCAAAACATTCAATGCGACGTGTACAAATGCAACCCTATTTTCCCCGAGTATTGGTGATATAGTCCGATTCAATAGAGTGCCTGTATAAAAGAATTATTGCAGCATGTGTTTATATATATATGTATTGTATATATATATATCCAGATGAAGAGAACCAACAGGTTTACAATCTCAAGTTCTCTAGCATTTAGATTTTTACATTGTGACACAGAAATTTCTATGTTTCGAGATTTATCTCGTCATCAGGCAATGTTCAATAACCATAGCGAAAATTATTTACATTTGAATGTAGAAAGCAATACAGTTGATATGGAGGGAGAAAACAGAAAAATTTAGATGTTATGGGTGTGTTTAATTTAACTAACCAGAATGAAGGGCGATTTTGAAATTTGAAAATAAAGATTATATGTTGGGGGATGTGGGTTTTTTTTTTCTTCCATGCTAAAAGAAAAATATCCTTTTATTTGGCCAGATTTCAGTAAGATGTATATATTTTAGCTACATGGTAATTCTCTTAAATTTCTATGCATCTCAGCTATTTTAAAACCAAAAAAGAAAAAACATTTTTTATTTTTGACCTGACTTAAGAGGACTTTTGGTATGATTAAACTATTTTTATTTGGTTCAGAGCACATTTTTTTCAACAATTCTTAATATATTCTTAACTTGCATAAATTTTAATATCTATTAAATAAATATTATATTATAATACAAAACAAAGTACTGGATATATATAAGTTAATTGATATTCTTTTATAAAGAATTATTAACCATATTCTAAGGTGAACATTTTGCAATCTTTACATATGATATTAATTTCATTATGTTTATTTAATAGATCCATATTTTTTTAAAATTAAATAATGTATAGTTTTTCATATAGACACAAAAGGCAGGGGCTGTTTATAGACTTACATATTCTTGTTTTTTTTTTTTTAAATTTCCATTTTATTGTGGGAGTTTTTACATCTTACTGGATATAAGTAGTCTAGACTCTAGCAAAATAAAATTACAATTTCCTATAAGCATGGAAGAAAAAAATCCCACATCCCCCAACATATAGCATATATTTTCAAATTTCAAAGTCGACTCTCATTATGATTAGTTAAATTAAACACACCCATAAAACCTAAATTTTTCTGTCTTCCCTCTCCATATTAACCCTTTAATCAAATGTAAATCATTTTCACTGTAAATATTGAACATTGCCTGATGACGAAATAAATCTTGAAACACAGAAATTTCCGTGTTGCAATATAAATTAAATTAATTTCAAATAAAAAACAAATCTAATTATATAATTAGTTTTTTGGTCATAATTAAATTAGAACAGTACACAGTAGTATTAAAGTGATCAATACATTTATATAGTGCAATGAGTAAATTGTAGCTGTTTTAAAGTTTTAATTTTGTCACCTGCACAGTATAGTAGGGTCAGTTGGGCAGCATCTATGAAAAAGAAAAAAAAAACACTATGATACAATTCACTCCACTAATAATTTGGAAATGATATATTGTACTGCTTGACATTTATGCCAACTCCCATACAAACATCTTAAAGTGTTTGTGTGTCAGTTATTTTCGTTTTTGCATAATTTAGATGACCATTCATTCATCAAACCATATATATATATATCCTCACTGGTAACAACTTAGAGTTTCAGTTTAAGAGTCTTGAAGATTGCATTATGTGACCGGTGAGGATAAATATGCATATTTAAAGAATAGGTAGATTAAAACTCACTGTTCAAGCATTTTCTTTTATTAAGAGTGCTTGATACAAAGTAGAGCTTTTATATATATATATATATAGTCAGAATGCTCAATCAGGGTGTGAGAGCATAAATAGTCATCCGCAGACAAGATCTATTTCGCTGTACCACAGCTCATCAGTATGGTTAGACTCCAATTGGTTTAAACCAAGGATTGAAACCCGACCGAATTGGCGTCAGTCGACAATTCCACCTCTGGAATTATATATCGATTATATATATAATCTCATATTTAGCGCTAGTGTTAAAATATTTGCTTGATGTAGACAAACAAAGCTAGAAATTACATAATAATAATAATAATAAATATACATTTTTTTTTCTCACTGGCGAGAAGGGGAAAAAAAAGTATATTTTCATTCAATTGCTAAAAACCTGACAGGGGGACTAAGCAATTATAAAAAGTTTAGCTTACAAAATTCAGGAATTAAGGGCTATCAACCAGATAAGTGACAAATATTATTTGCATTAATCTGTATATTTTTTATATATATATATATATATATATATATATATATATATATATATTTTCTAAACATATGCTATTAAATATAAGAGACAATGAATGTCTATTATGTTTAATCATGAGCTGTTCTAAACGTTGTATTTTTGCTTTAATTTCAATTGAAAATAAAGACAAAAATTCTCCAACATAGTCTATAATAACCCAACAAACACTAAACTAAATTCTTTACAAAAAACCAATGTAGTGTACCAATTTACATGCCCATTCAGAGATTGCATCTCTGATACTAATAAAAAACCTAGTACATATATTGGTTTTACTACAACAACGCTCTCCCATAGACTTACATGTCATCTTTCTGATCAGAGTACTATTAAACAACATTTCTCTGAAAAACATAAACATGTAGGTAATATCAGACAGATTTTGGTCAACAATACGGTGATCCTTACTCATACACACAGTAAGAGGAACCTGCAGATATTGGAGGCCATGTACATCAAATCAAAACAACCAACACTCAATAAAATCAACTTTAAAACAGGAAATGACATATTACATTGCATTTGACTACACGGTTTTGTTGTCATTTCGTGCTATCCCGCGGTGTGACGTCATAAAACCGCATCGCAAACTTAAGAACTGCGTTTATTATTTTTGGTAACTATTGCCGTTGCCAAGCGGAGTTTTATGTCAACACAAAATAATATCGTCGGTGATGGTGGATTTTATAATATTTCAGTTTAAACAACCTCTCTGAAGATGGCTCATGTGAGCCGAAAGCTTAGAAGAAAACCAATAAATAATTATCCAAATGTTGGAGAATTTTTGTCTTTATTTTCAACTGAAATTAAAGCAAAAATACGACGTTTAGAACGGCTCATGATTAAACATAATAGACATTCATTGTCTCTTATATTTAACAGTGTATGTTTAGAAAATTACTTGCTGCCTCGATATACTAAATATATATATATATACATACACACACTGCTTGATGATGGTGTTTTAACACCAAATCTTTACAGTTATCAAGTTGCAGTATACCATTATAATAACAATAACCATATATTTCTGCTCTACTTTTGTACCGAGCCCTTATTAAAATAAATATCTAACTGTGAAATATACTTCCATTAGTAGCCATTACTCATATTATATATATATATATATATATATATAATAACAATATTAATAGTAACAAAAATAATGCTGCTAATACTAAAAACCCACCGAGAACGAATTCAGAGGGAAAGTAAAAAAAGAAACAAACGACGTACATGAACAAAAGTCAAATACTCGTAGGAAAGAAACAAACCCCAAGATGAAAACCCTAACACTAAAGCGCTCAATACGACGAGCCAAAGGGTGAAACCTAGGTAGGCTTGTTGGCTCTCACTTAGATTTTTCTGTATATATATATATATATATATATATATATTATTTTTCTACCCCTAATTTTGGCTTTCTGAAAAATTTCAAGGTATCGTTAGTGTTCTAAAATTTTGATCTACATCTGCGTGCAACACCTGTTAAGCTAAACTGCAAAATGCAGACGCTAAGTTGAATCTATCAAACAAACAAATACACAATGTCCACTCTTATCACTTTTATATATATATTAGTCATCCACATAAAAGCCTGTTTCGTTGTATCACAGCTCATCAGTGTGGCTAGACTTCCACTTGCTTCCAGCCGGGATTGAAATTCGACTGATTTGGTGTCAGTTGGAGTCCCTACTCCCACACAGACAGACACACACACACAGCCACACATGAGTGGGCCAGTATCATCTAAAATGACATCAAAATCTAAACTTATTTATACATGGAACTTTGTGTGTGTGTGTGTGTGTCCGTTACCTATAGAATCCAAAACAGCTGCACTGATTTTCTTGAAAATTTACACAGTTGTAGTATAAGTGTCTGCGAGTGTTCTTAGCTAGGTTTTGTGTCGAGGTACCCCCCCCCCCCCCCCCCGATAAATATCGAAAATCAAAAAAATCCGGTTATATAAGGAGTGGTCCGATTATACACTCATAGACAAAGACATAAGAAATGATATTCAGAAGTTTCAAGGTTGCAGTTCTTACAATAGTGCAGAAAATTGATTATATATATATATATATAAAAGGCAAGATGTTTGTGTGTGTGTCTGTTTATCTGCCTGTATGTCTGTATTTTTTCAGCCCTTTTATTTTAGTTTTTGCTTCGGATTTGGTTTTAAGTAGCTATAATTGTAGTTCTTAGTCTCAGTCATGATACCATTTACTCAGAGGACTTATTTAGCCTTCAAAATTCAGTTTACGACAAAAAAAAAAACTTATTTGATATTGATACCAGGAAATCAAAATTTGACTTACATCCATTCATTTTTTTTTCAGTTTACGGTTTCGCTTTAACTGGAAACAACTATTGCTTTTAGTCTTTCATGCCAACGTCCAAAGAGTCTGAGCTCCAGGATGATGGATTACTTTTAAAGCTTTCATTACACCCGAGCAATGCCGGGCTATACAGCTAGTATTTATATAAAAATGCTGTCTAAAATGACAGCAACATATATATTGATGTACCTACTATTGCGTATCTTACATTGAGACATAAGAATAAAAATTTCCAAACCCTGATTCTGACAGGAGAGAAATATATATATATATATATATAAATATATATATATATATTCACTACTTGACAACATAATTATTGCAAAAAATAAAATAGGGCACTGCTAAAGAGCTAAAGAGCAAACTTGCAGCAAATGGTTTAACAATTGCTAGTAAAGAGAATGAACTGGGCCGATACTACATCGCTATTGTCTCTCTCTCTCCATGAGTGCGACAGGAGTGGAAATACATACACATACAATGGTCTTTATTATAATAGAGAGAATAGATAGACTAAACTAAACTATCGCCTGGTTCACACTCCACCCACGTCTATTGAACAGGTGAAGAGGCTCATCCCTTGTTCCCTGTTTAGGATGTGGTTTCCGGCTTTCTCTTTTCCAATCTTCTCACTTTGTTTTTTTTTTTAATTGGAGTAGATAGATCTATCTATCGCCCGGTTCACACTCCACACTTTTGATCCAATGTACATTGGTCTAATCTTATTATGACCAGAAATTAAGTAATTAAACAATCAATATATATATATATATATATATATATATATATAAGACCTGAAAATTTACAATTGTGAAAAGCATTCAAGGAACGCGTCTGTTAAATTTTATGATTTTATCATAAGTTTACACAGTACACACACACAAAGACCATCATGGTGGGGAGGTCCTTCCCCTAAATTACTCAAGAGGTGTTAAAATTTAAATAAAAGAAATGTTATGCCTTTAATATTAATAAAAATAAAACATTCTTCTTAACTACCGTAAATCCTGTTTATTTACTAACATTTTAAAACTTGGAATTTGTCGAGGTCTTTACCCGGCATATGACTCAAGGTCGCATTCTACGGTGGATCCTCCGAGCACCTTGATGTGGTAATGGTTAGCAAAAAATGTGTCTACTGAGTAGTGAATTCGATCCTCACTGGGTATCTCATACGTTTGGCTTGTGACACAAGTAAGCAGTGCTTAGAAAATCTCCTCTGTGGTGGATCATACATAGGTCGGTTCCTTCAGCTATATTGCTAATCAAACAAAAACCATTGACCTTAAAATCCAATTTCTGCCTGAGTAAACAGTTATAAAGACCCAAAGAAGTGGACATCGGGTGTCAATTAAGTTGGATTTCCGGTTAGTTATATCCCAAAACAGAATCCTTTGCAAAGACTAAACTAGTTTCATAAGATTAAGACCAAGACTTTTTAAAATCATGTCTCATATTTTTGAGAGCATATTCTTTCACCTTACACCGGCAAACGTTTAACCTTGTGAGTAGTAAACAAACGTACCGAACCCCATTGATTCAGTTTGAAATTTTAAAAAAACATAGCAATAAGTAGCATTTACTAGGAACTTAAATTTAAATATTTATTGTGAAAAAGGTCGTTGTTAGTGTTAGTGCCATTATAGAAGTAACGAGTGTACTTTCGAAGTTGTCCCCGATGAAAAAAAGAAAACAAAGGTCGAAGAGCTGAAAAATAAAATTTAATATTTAGAACTGAGTAAATGTAAATAAATAATCTAATTAAAATATCAACCTAATTATTTTTTCAAATTCAGTGTTGTTATCTCATCATCAACAAAAAAAAAAGTAGCTACCACGCAAAAACTAAAAAAACCCCGAAGAAACAATGACGACAAAAAGACTAACAAGGAAAAATATTTTAAAAATGAAAAAAAAAGATTCGATAGTACATAATAATTGTAATAAGTTAATAATTTTATCTAAGATTTTAAATAAGGGAAATACTTTTTTTTTTTTACTTCGTTCAAAATGCGAAGATAACCTACCCGGAAAAAAAAAATGACTTAACATTGTCATTTAAATTGGAAAATAATGCTAATTTTAAATTTAGGCTTACTGTCGCCATTCTCATATAAACAAATGTTTTAAAAATTAAAATTAAAACAGACAAGGACCAAAGAATGAGCAAAATAAATAAATTTAATTTTAGGTGAACATTTCTTTTTTACTACACTACACAGAATTCAATAACCCTCTCAATAACACACGAGTATATTTTTAAGGCAATTAGCATAAATGAATAAAAAAAGCTTTAAAGAGAGATTCAAACAAGAAAATCATACGATTCTAAAAAAAAAAAAAAAAGAATTTTTACCTTAAAAATAAACACAACTATTTTGTTCGACAAGATTCTGTACACGTGCTTCGCGCCATGTTTAAACAGATTTATCTCCCTTAATACATACGATTGGAGTTGTCTCCCTTGTGCTTCTAAAAAACAAACCTTTTTTATCATATGCATCTTTAATTTACACATTAGCTATGACAGAAATGAAGTAAATTAAAATAATGGTTATGCTTCGACATTAGCTGTATTACAAGGACGAATACTGGTGCCCTCGCCACAAAACAGTGACATTATTGCGTCTAATATCAACTAGGAACGCGATAACAGCGTGCTGACAGTGTTTGGAAAAATCATTGAATTGAACGTGGTTGTGGTGGGTGCGAAATAAAATAACTTTCTTCTTCACGATTGGCAAACTCACAACGTCATTGGATAAAAATAAAATTAAAAAATACTACTTAGCTATGATAAGACAATTTACTAATCGCAACTTGGCGAAAATTTATTTATCGCTTTATTTTTACTAGTTAAATTTTGTGCACTTGTCTTGAAAGCAGGCTCCAGCCAGCTTTCTTAAAAACTCGAAATCTGATTAAATTCACTTCACAAAAGTATTTCTGCGCGAGATGCAGTTTTCTCGCTGCGATTTGAACCACCCTGAAAAAAAAAAAAGAAGAAAAGAGTAATTAACTGAGAAAACCCACCGACGATTTCAATTTAGCCCGGAAGCAGACGTCTGTGTACATCCGCGATGTAATTTAACAACAATCGCCCACTTCTTTTGCCATGCGACGCTTAACTTGAATGCTGGTAACAGAATCCATGTCAATACGAACTTCACTTATGTTTTTTATTTTTATTTTTTTTTAATCATTTCACCCCGAGCAAGGCAGAAACGCCACTGATGTGCAGGGGGTTACTTAAATGTAGAAAGATTAATTAGAAAAGAGTGAGGAGTACAAGCTAGTTAGAAAGGAACAATAGAAAGCTGAGAAAGCAGGTGCAATGACAGATACATGGGCGGAGAGAACGTGAAGATTATACAGGGGAGGGGAGAGAGCTAGAGTCCAGTGGTTAGTAGGTGAGTATTAACTTTGCTTTTAAATTTCTGGAGGTCGTAGCCGTCAGGAAAGCAAGAATACGGGAGTGAGTTCCACAGGCGGGAAGCGCGAGAGAGGAAGCTGCAGGAGTAGAATTGTCGTCTGCGTTTGGCTAACCTGACTGTGAATGGGTGGGACCCAGTTGCCAGTCTGGTTGCACGGGTAAACACCTGTTGAGGAGGCATCAGTGACTTAAGCTCATCCGAGCAGAAGCCATGAAAGTATTTATAGAAGAGACAGAGGGAGGCCACATTTCGACGATGGGAAAGTGGTTGCAGACGAGTCGCCAGATCAGTACCTATCACATTACAGACTCTCCTTTGGAGCTTGTCAAGAACACTGAGGAGAACGGCAGGGGCACCTGACCATAAATGGCAGCAGTACTCCATGCACGGACGGATGGTTGACTTGTATATATGCAGGATGGATTCAGGTGGAAAAAACATCCTGGATCGACATAGTGACCCAATCTTCTTAGCAGTAGATTTTGCTATGGATTCAATATATTGGTTCCATTTGAGGTCTGAGGACAGGTAAGTCCGAGGAGGCGTAGTGTATTACTCTCCGGGAGAATCATCTGGTCCATGCTTATGGGAGGCAGAAGAGGTTGCCTGTAATGGTTGACAGACAACAGCTTGGTCTTAGATGAATTGAAATTGACAAGCCACTTCTTGCCCCAGTTCACCACAGAGTGTAGATCCCGCTCAAGGTCAGCAGCGAGATTATGTCTGTCCGCCACGACAGGTTTCTTACTGGAGCGGGAGTATATTGTAGTGTCATCTGCGTAGATGCCTACATGGGACTTGATCTCATCTGGGAGGTCGTTGATGAAAATAAGGAAGAGCGTTGGGCCCAGGATAGAGCCTTGTGGGACACCAGCATTCGTGCTGTAGGACGAAGAGGCACGCCCATTCAGAACGACCTTCATTTTGCGGTTATTTAAGAAAGATTGGATTAGGTCAAGCAGGCGACCGGTAATACCATAACCGCGTAGTTTGCATAGGAGGCCAGGGTGCCAAACCCTGTCGAAAGCCTTGGAGATATCCAGAGCAACCGCGCGAGCCTCGTCAGACTCATCAAGGGCCTGTAGCATGTACTCCGTTACAGTTGTTAGCAGGTCGGCTGTGGACCTGTCAAATCGGAATCCATATTGCCTGTCGGAGAACAGTTTGTGGGCGGTGAGATGATGAACTATTTCAGCATTGATTATAGCCTCGAACACTTTCCCGAATATTGGTAGAAGACTGATAGGGCGATAGTTGGATGGGTCCGAGGGTTCACCACAGTTCTTAAAGACAGGAACGACTGAGGAGAATTTCCAGCATGCAGGAAAGCAGGAAGCAGAAAGGCAGTAGTTAAACAGTTTAGAGAGGACAGGGGAAAGTTCAGGGGCACACCTCTTAAGGACTATCACCGGGATTCCATCGTTTCCACACGCCTTATGGGGGTCGAGTTTTGAAATTACTCTGGATACTATTGTCGGGGTAATATATACGTCGTGCAGTTTGGCCTCAGTTCTAATAGGGAAGTCGGGTGGGTGCACTCCGGACGAGTCGAATGTGGAGTTGGATGAGAATCTGCGGGCAAAGCACTCAGCTTTCTCCGCAGATGACGTGAGAACATCAAATCCATGGATTAAAGGAGGTATTGAGGATTTCCTATTGTTGAGCACTCGTTTACAAATCCTCCAATAGTCCTTGGAGCCGAACTTGCGGTCAGCTATGTGCTGTCGCATTCTCTCAGCAAACAACTGTTTGGCGTCATTTAGGGTTCTCTTGCACTCACTGCGAGCAGATGTGAACAGGCGCCTATTGTGATCAGTTGGCTGTCTCCGGAATAGACGGAAGTAATGGTTCCTGTGGGCAATGGCGGCTGAGCAGGCCGGAGAGAACCACGGAGAGGAATGAGGTTTTAAGCAAATACTTCCTGGTGGGTATGAAGGCATCAATGCCAGCTTTCACCCATGACGAGACCTCAGAGGCACAGTCATCAACTGATAGGTCAAACACTTTTCCCCAAGGGACGTCGCAGAGGAAATCGCGAAAGGCATCCCAGTCAGCTTTTTGGTAGAGGTAGGAGGTTCTATAAGTAGGGGGATCCTGGGGGGAGTGAGATTGGAAAGAAATACTGAGGGAGACTACAGCGTGGTCGGAGTTGCCGAGAGGGCAAAGCTGCGAGACTTGACAGGCGTCGGGCGCAGAGGTGAAACATATATCTAGTAGTGAGGAATGACCCGAGGGTGTGCTTGGGAAGCGAGTGGGGAAGTCCACCACTTGCGTAAGGGATTGGGAAATAGCAAAGTTCATGGCGTGAATGCCCGCCGAATCAGTAACAGCGTTTTCAAGCCACTCAGAGTGATGGGCATTGAGGTTTCCAAATACAAATATGTGGGCAAATGGGTGATAGGAAATAGCCTTATCTATGTCGTCGGCAATGCTATCTAGTAGGGAGCAGTCAGGAGAGGTAAAGGAAGAATAGGTAGCTAACCGAACTGAGGAGAGACAAGCGGAGACATATGTATTGGTGGTCAGTAGATTCGAGTGAAGTCACCCTAGTTATGGGGAGGTGTTCGCTGACATAAACACCCAGCCCATGCATGTGGACAGTGGAATCCTTCCTTAAAAGGGGAAGATAACCAGGGATGAAGAGGCCAGAGGAGGGAATAGCTGAGTTGAGGTTAGTTTCGCAGAGCGCGAGGATGTCAGGGGACTTTTCATGCAGGAACGCTTCTACACTAGCAAAGTTAGTACGAATGCCTCGGATATTAGTGAAGGAGAGGTTAATGGGCTTAGGTGGTTTGGATTTAACTGGTTTAGGGTCATTATTTATTTTATCTAGTTTAATAATCACAACAAGAAAGTCAGTCGGTGTCAGAGAGAAAGAAAGCAGAGACTGTAGTACCCCCTTACTAGAGGTCAGAAATATAATACTACCTAAACATCTTAACTTTGTTTTCTACTCCCTCCTCTTCTCCAGGTGCTTCCACCTAGGTCACGAACTACTATCCCAGAAATCGCTTCATCTCTCACTCCCTCTCTTTCTCTCTCTCTCTGGCCCATCCCTACTGACCAACAACTAGTAGCAGTTCAGCTTTTTTTTTAGTTCCTCAAAAGATTTCACACCAGCCACACGTGCTACTCCCGCCAGCGGACATTTTAGCCAGCCACGAGGGACTCACACAAGAATGTAGACGAAGTTAAATAAAGTTTGTTTTAACAGGTTAATATTGTATCTATTAATTATTATCCGAAACATACTAGGTACAATTATTACAAGACTACACTTCACCGATGTCCATTTACACGCTAATACATTATTAGCCTTTAATGACAACTGATGATTGCAAAGACTCTTTCTAGTGCTAAAACTAAGTACACACAAACACATTCTGTTTATCTTGAATTCCAAAGTGAAACCTTAAAATATACCTTTTTATCCATGTTGAATACAATCGCATAACTGTCAACTTGCTTTATGCTTCAACTCCCACCACCCATACAAATTAAAAAAAGGGATCCTTCGTTGCCTGTGACATCGAGCAAAAGTCATAAGCAGCAACACAGAGACATACGAACGGGAAATAGTCAGTATAAGCAGTACCCTACAGCATAACAATTATCCAGGGTACATGACAACAACTCCAACAAACATGGAGGAGAGAGTGCATGAGGATAACAACTCTCAGAAAACAGCCTCGGTCTGTCTACCCTATATAAAGGGGTTATCGGAGAAAATACTAAGGATCTGTTGTCCATATAACATTAGGACGATCTTCAGAAGTGGTTCTACACTTCGCAGGTACCTCTCCCAATTAAGACCCCCAGCAGAGGAGGACATGACTAAAGACTGTGTGTACACCATTCCATGTAGCTGTGGAAAGAAATATAAAGAAGAAACATGGCGCCCCATTAAGGTCAGGCTACAAGTACATCGCCAGGCCATAACACGAGAGGAGATAGAAAAATCAGGTGTAGCTGATCACATATGGAGGGAGAAAAGGGATCACCGCCCCTATGAGATGAAGTTGAATACAATATGGGAACTAGTAATAGGGAGTGCTGGAGAAAATCATTAGTGTCAAAAATTGTAATATGAATTCTGGTAGAAACTACTACAGAAAACCATTAACACCAAAAAATACTGGATAAAACCATTCACATAAAAAAATTGCAATACGAACTCTGGCAAAAATGGTTACTGAACATTATGTTTATAAGTCCCAGAAATTTGCTTGTTCTTGAGAACACATGGTTCAGTGGATATAGACGTTCCAGTGACTTGACCCCAAAAGTTGTGAGTTCAATACCAGCATTGGTGAACAAGTAACTTAGTTGGTTGGTTGTTTTGTTTTTATGGTATATCAATCGGCGGGTCATTTATTGCCAACTAAGTTTTTTTATTTATTTATTGCTGGTAATACCTTTTTCTTTCAACAATTTATTGTTGTTTTTATATAAGTTTTGTGTCTAGTAATACTTTTTTCTTTTTGAGTATCAATATTACCTTGTTATTTAACCCATAACTGGAGGGAAGGGACGAATTAATATATTTCCCAAGGGTACCAGTACTTAAGTGAATACAGGGTATTCAACTGGAATTCGAACTCGGTTCACCGATTTCTCTTTCCGAGCCGATATCCACTGCACTACAACGCACATCCGTCGCTAAACGCTTACAGCACCTGGTATTCCCAGACGGTCACCCATCTAAGTACTGACCAGGCTCAACGTTGCTTAACTTCGGTGATCGAGTGAGAACCGGTGTATTCAACGTGATATGGCCGTAAGCCACAAGTAACTTAGAGAGTCAGGTTAGAGGGAGCTAACTCATGATTACCAAAAGAGGCTTTGCACAAGGAATGAAAAAGTGATACCCAGTGATCGAAATAAAAAGTTTGGTTCTAAATTCCTAGCACCTGAAGAAGACTGGAGTGTACAACGGCTGAAACGTCGTACAAATGGCAACCAAGATGTGGGCAATAGTCTGAATAATGTAAATAGTGTCCTTATTTTGTGTTGTTAAAATATACACGTTTTCTTGTCATTAGACGCAACCACGCCCCTCCCTTTCTTCAAATACACACCCATCTTTCCACTCTAAGCCCACAGGCAGATAAACAGACACACACACAAACATATTACCTTTTATATAGATATATATTATCGATTTTCTGCACTATTGTAAGAACTGCAACCTTGAAACTTCTAATTTGATTAAAATCGGTTCACTCTTTCTATAACCCGATTTTTTCGATTTTCGATATTTATCGGGGGTACCTCAACACAAAACCTATCTAAGAACACTCGCAAACGCTTATAGTAGAACTGTGTAAATTTTCAAGAACGGCCACACACACACACACACACACACACACACACACACACACACACACACACACACACACACACAGAGAGTTACATTTATAAGTTTAGATTACAACTAAACTATTCTGGTCACCCCAACATTCAACTGTACTATTGAATCCCAAGTATCTAGATGTCACTCCCAAGTCACCTAGGCTGCTTCATTCTGAAACCTCTCCCTCCACAACTTGCTCCTCTACTACTATTTATCGTGAACAGGAACGCACAGTGTGTCAGTCTCTATGAGACGTAGCCAAAGGATTAGGACCAGTCAACTAACAAACACACCTGTGATATTGAATGTGATATTTATTAATAGAGTAATAGAGAAACTCTCTCTCTCTCTCTCTCTTTTTCTCTCACCACATACACCCTTTTCTTCTTGCTATTCTTCCATAATTCTGGTAACCTACATATAACCCGGACATAGCTTATGTGATGAACTGACATCATGCAAAGTTCAACCAATGAATATTACTCTCACCAAAATCAGAAATGCATAGGCGTTAAGTAAATATAAAAAGAACAGGGAACACGTGCATATCGGTTGGTCAACAGTTCACCCACAGTACGTGCGAAGTTCGAGCCAGCAGTCAGAGATTTAATCAACACAACAACCAGCCAAAAGAACACTGTCTTCTTGCAAACCAGAGACGTGCTTAAATAATCTTCACGGAAAGAATATGTAAAAAAATTAAAAAAAAAACAAAAAAAAAAAAACAAAAAAACAAAAAACAAAAAACAAAAACAAAAAATTAAACAAAAAGACTGAAACACGGAATGAATACAAGAATACAATCCACGCACTCAAATACCCAGAACATAATATAACATAGCACAAACACCATCCTGATACTACATTCCACCTGACACACACATATGGAGGAACAAATACATTATATTTATATGAACATATATTTTTTTTTTATAATTGTGTTGCCCCAGGCAAGGCATTTTACTGCCACTGTTGAGCAGGGGGTTACATAGGAGGGGTGTTATGAGAAAGAGTGACAGGTTACAGGGGGTGTCAGGAAGTGGGTAAGAGAAGGATGAGAATACTGATAAGAGTGGGTGGCCGAAGAAAGGAGCATGACAGAGAGGATGCTAGTTAGTGAGATAGGAGATGACTATTGACTTTACATTTGAATTTGTAGCTGTCGGGAAAGCAAGTACGAAAGAAAATTCTTTATAACTTGAACACCGCAATGCATAATGAACATTCACATGAATACCACAATAACTGATTCACGAAACGCATTAAAGACACAAAATACAAAAAACAGAAATGATAATCATTCACATTGAACTTTACTCATTTATTTTCTCAACCCCGTCTACACTCTGTGGTAATGGGAAACAATTTTCAAGTTACGCTTTCAAATATTTTGCAGTTATGGATTTAAACACAATAACATCGAATCCATTTATCCATAAAGAAAATGGAGAATCGGAAATTACTGTTAAAATAGCTAAGAAAATTTTGCAACAATCAGACACATTTCAAACATTAATCGCATAAAATATTTCTACCCTTCAATAACCGAACCCATGCAATAAAAATTTTACATTTCAAAACAATTTTGGTTCTTTTCTTCTTCAGCGACCTATACATTAAAAATAGGAAGAAAAAAAAAGGAAAAAATACATATACAAGGGAGGTAAATGCAAATAAATTACAAATGGTTTCTTCCCTTGTTCAGCTCTGAAACTAGACGTCTGTAACTAAATAAAAAAGAATGTTTTATTCATTTAAAATAAAATATCTTTTCTCTGGATTTCTATAATCTAAAGCCGTCATTCAGTTGATTTGGCATTCGTCCGTCTCGGGAGTTGAGGATACAGCACAAGGCGTTACAAACCTTGAAAGTAACTATGGAAAACATGTAGTTATAGATAGCCCCTTCCTTAAAATCTCCTCGGCGTTGTCGGTAGTCCAAGAGGATACCGATATAAAGTTTGGTACCAGTGTATGGCACTTAACTGACTGACTGATAAATAATAGGACCGATTGGGTTCTATAGCCTTGGTCGGCAACCAGTCTACCGCACAAAGCAATGGCAACCTACTGTGGGATAATCTTCTGCCCAGTCAGTCATGTCTCTTTCGAGACATGATCGCCCAAGCGTGTTTCGCGTATGGCACTTAACTGACTGACCAGTGTTACTGCAAGAGTGGTCAAAAAATGACGCAGTACACGTTTTCCATGCTCCAATCTGGTGTTGTGTCGTGTTTACTTTCTTTAACCAAAAATACTCTACAGTCAATCAGTTAAGTGCCATACGTGATACACGCTTGGGCGATCATGTCTCGAAAGAGACATGATCTGACTGGGAAGAAGATTATCCCGCAGTAGATTGCCATTGTTTTCTGCGAACTGGAAATTTAATATTTAATTAATTTTTAGTTTTCAACCGGAACATCTGCGCGGAGCCGACAGCGCAGCGACGACTTTTTGGTCATTTGCTTTTTGGTCGTTAAAGTGCAAAAATCCGGTCCATCGCTTTTGCTCGGTATCACCACAACTCAAAAGGTCAATGAGAGATTTCCGTTTTAATTCATCGTTTTTCTTTTGACTGGCTGCTATCCAAGGCAAGAAAGATAATCAACCCAGATATTTACTGGATGAAACGTATTTTGGTTGTGAGAAGAATATTTTTTTAAGTTTAAAAATTTGTTATCTGAGTCTCCGAGACGCATTTTGAACAATCGGTACTTATTGTTTAAAGGAAAAAGTCTCAATATTTTGCGTCTAAATTTTGAAACACATTTTGAGCATATCTTTTATTTCTAATCATTTCACCCAAATTAAGGCAATGCATCCACTAAGACGCAAAAGGTGAGGGTACTTGAATATGTTAGTGAATTTGAGAAAATACTATCAAAGAGAGAGGGCAATAAAATAAAATCAATTAAGAAGACGGAATATAACAATTGACATTGCGTTTAAAAATGCTGAAGATCAGAGTTGACCAGGAAGCAAGAGACTGAAAGAGAGTTCCACAACCGAGAAATGTGATAGAAGAGACTGTTAACATAGAACTTACGGTATATATAGGTATTTAAACTGTAAAATGATGAAACCTTGCATCCAATCTAGTCAGTCAGTTAAGTGCCATACGTGAAACTTCATTGGGCGATCATGTCTTGAATGAGACATGACTGACTGGGCAGAAGATTATCCCGCATTACTTTCTGCGGTAGAATGGTTGCTATCCAAGGCTATAGAACTCAATATGTCCTGTTATTTAACCCATAACTGAAGGGAAGAGATGGATTAATATCTTTCCCAAGAGTATTTGCGCGTAAATGAATGCAAGGAATTCAACTGGAATTCGAACTCGGCTTCCCAATTTCTCATTCCGAGCCGATATCCACTGCTCCACAACACACATCCGCACTTCAACTCATACTGCGCTTAAATGAATAAAGTTGAGATATCATAGAGGAAAGTTCATTAAAATAATTACCATGAAATATTTATAGAAAAGACGCAGGGAAGCTACGTTATGGCAGTAGAAAAGTAACTGAAGATGAGATGTCAGGTTAGGACTAATAAAATTGCAGATACTTCTTGGAATGTTATCAAGAATCTCTAAATACATAGCGGGAGCACCAGACCAGATGTGGTTGCAATATTCAAAGCAGAGACGAATGGTCGAGTTATCTAAACTTATTTAGAAATGGAACTTTGTCTGTGTGTGTGTGTGTGTGTGTGTGTGTTTGTGTGTGTGTGTGTGTGTGTGTGTGTCCGTTAACTATAGACTCCGAAACGGCTGAACCGATTTTCTTGAAAATGTACACAGTTGTACTATAAGAGTCTGCGAGTGTTCTTAGCTAGGTTTTGTGTCGAGGTACCCCGGATAGATATCGAAAACGATAATCGAAAAAATCGGGTTATATAAGGAGTGGTCTGATTTTAATCAAATTTGATACATTCATAGACAAAGACATAAGAAACAATATTCAGAAGTTTCAAAGTTGCAGTTCTTACAATAGTGCAGAAAATCGATAATATATATATATAAAAGGCAAGATGTTTGTGTGTGTGTGTGTGTGTGTGTGTGTGTGTGTGTGTGTGTCTGTCTGTCTGTATGTTTGTATTTTTTTAAGCCCTTTTATTTTAGTTTTTGCTTCGGGTTTGGCTCTAAGTAGGTATAATTGTAGTTCTTAGTCTCAGCCATGATACCATTTACTCAGAGGACTTATTTAGCTTTCAAATTTCAGTTTACGACGAAAAAACTTATTTGATATCGATACCAGGAAATCAAAATTTGACTTCCATCCATTCATTTTTCTTTCAGTCTACGGTTTCGCTTTAACTGGAAACAACTATTGCTTTTTAGTTTTTCGTGCCAACGTCCAAAGAGTCTGATCTCCATGACCATGCATTAGTTTTAAAGCTTTCATTACACCCGAGCAACGCCGGGCTATATTGCTAGTAAATATGTAAGATAGTTTCTGTCGAGAAAAATTGTCTAGCAGAACATAGTGAACCATCTGTTTAAGCTGCAGGCTTAGCAATTGATTATATGTACTCTTTCCCTTTCATGCTAATGGAAAACGTTAGTCCGTGTAGGTACAATGAATCACTGTCCTGGAGGTCAGCATCAGCCATACTGATGGAAATCAGAAAGGGTTCTCTCAGACGATTAAAAGAGAGTAGTTTTGCTTTGAAGGCGTTAAAATTAACATGTCACTCCTTGATCCATTTAACAACAAATTGTAGGCAATTGTTTTTAGATCAGCTCTCAATTTGACCCTATAGAAGCAATTAGATGAGATACCTGCTAAGATAAGAGTGACCGGTTGTTATTACTTAAAAGAAAACATCTGAATAATTTGTGTCTGTCTCTTTGAAAAACATTCTGAACATAATATTTCTACTTCTTCATGTGCCTTGTCCCTTCAGGACGTAGGCAATTAGAGATTTCCACTTGCTCCTGTCCTTTGTCGCTCTTAATATTTTTCCTCTTGGTATCTCTCCCAAAGCCTGCTCCGTCTTCCATTTGCTCAAGCCTTCAAATATGTCGCGCGTTGGTTTCCCCTGTCTCTCTTTCCCTCTATCCGTCCTGTGAGTATCAGATTCTCCAAATCCTCCTTCCTCATTACGTGTCCCAGGAACCTCAGCTGTCTCTACCTGAGGATACCACGGACCGAGCACGTAAGCAGCAACGAAGTGTTAGAATGAAAACGAGAAGAATTTTTTTTCTTCTCCTTTTCATTCTCTCTAACACTTCGTTGCTGCTTACGTACTCGGTCCGTGGTATCCTCAGTATCCTTCTGTAGAACCACATTTCTGCTGCATCGAACCTCTCCTTCATCCTTGAAGAGATCGTCCAACGTTCGCTGCCATACAGAAGGGCAGATATCACATAATAGTCCCGCATTTTTTTCTTTGTTCCCAATGTGATTTTCTTGTTAGCTTTTGAAATGCCAATGCGCTTTCGGATCTCAGTGTCGCACTTTCCATCTTCTGTTAGAACGCTTCTCAGGTATTTAATTTTGTTTTTACTTGTTTTATTTTAATTTCCTTTACCTGTAGTTGGCATTTTGGGGTTTTCTTTTTGCTGATGACCATACATTCAGTTTTCTTGAAGTTAGTGCTCAGTCCTTTCTCCTCGATTTCTCTTGCTACCTCCCGTAGAAGGTCCTGCATTTTCTTTTCTGTGTCTGACAAGAGTCCAATTTGTAATGCAGCAGAATTAACTGTTAATCTTGTTTAAGAGTGAATTGAATATACATGGACTGAAATCCGACAAGACGTGTAGAATAAATAAAAAACAGGTAGGAAAAATGTCTTTAATCTAACATGTTTCACTTTATTAAGCATTATTTTTTTTTAGGACGAATGATTTAAATTAAAAAGAGATTAAAAATTCAAAGAGACAGTTAATCGAAGTTTGATTTCATTGGTCAGATACGGTTCGCGTGTAATAAAGTAATAGATGAACATTTTTAAACGCAGAAAAAACTTAGACACATATATAGGTGTGTGCCACGTGTAATAAAAAATATAGATGCTTTTTTAACTATAAGTGCATATATGCAAAAATAATGCACGTGTTAAGCGTATTTAAACTATGGACAAATTAAACGTGTTTATATGTCGGTAACGTTAGTATGTGTGTGGATGACAAAACGAAATACATCTCCGTTCAAAATTGTAGCGAAATAATGTATACAAATATCAAGCGATGGACGATTTTCTTTTTTTTTTTTTAAATATGTGTATAAGAGAATCATTTATGAATGTATGTGTATTATGAGCCAGTAAAGTTAGTATGAATGATAAAACGAAATACATCTTCGTTCAAAATTGTAGCGAAATAATGTAGACAAATATCAAACGATGGACAATTTTCTTTTTTTTAAAAATAAGATATGTGTATGAGGGAATCATATATGAACGTGTGTGTTTTATGAGTCGGTAAAGTTAGTATAGTGATTTTCTAAGAGTAGCTTAGATGTGGCACAAGGCCGAAAGTATGGAGTACCCAGTGAGGATTGAACTCACTACTTAGGTGGGTAAATTTTTGTTTTGTTTCCCGAAGGCCTTACACCCCTTCAAATCTTTCCAAAACATCACCATTTCCGTGCAAATTTATATGCTGAACTCAAATCGATAATTGTTTATGAAAAAACCTACCATTTTTTCATGTTATCGAGCAGAAAATATGGAACTTCTTGTCGCTGTTTATCTCATCCCCTAACCACGGTTCAAAAATATTATTCACTGCAGATTGACTTCACGCGTAGTTTTCTGATTTTTCGGCATTTTTACTTCCATTTTGCAATTTAGTACTTTATGCGGAAAACAATTTCCGAAACCAAACAAATCGCAGATTAATTGCTCAAAGGGAGTAAAATGACCGAAATAAGTATCCTACGCCTCAATTCATTCAGCGGTGAATCGGATATGAGAACGGTGGTAAGGGATGACATATAGTCCGGTTTATTTCTGGTCGATAAAATGTAAAAAAAGGTAGGTTTCTTCAATAAACAATTATCGATTTGAGTTCAGCATGTACATTTGCACGGAATTAAGGATGTTTTAGAAAGTTTTGATGGGGTAAAGGCCTTCGGGGAACAAAACCAAAATTTACCCTTAGGTGTAATGATTCTAGCGAGATAAACTTACTATTACACCACTTCGAGGTGTCCATTTATTTTCTAAGCACCGCTTAAATGTGGCACAAGGCCGAAAGTATGGAGTACCCAGTGAAGATCGAACTCACTCTTCAATCGTAATAGATGCTAGCAAGACAAGCTTTCTAACCATTACACCACGTCGGGTTGTCTTGTTAAGTTGGTGCGTGAATGATAAAACGAAATAGATTTCAGTTTAAAATTCTAGCGAAATAATCTCTTCAGGTATTAAGCGAAATTTTTATAAATAAATAAATAAATATTTTGAAAATATGTTGTTAATGGTGTAATCTTTCAATGAAATAAGATGTATTAAAGTACTAAATATATGTGTATAAAACTTATTGCAATATCATAATCTAAATCTATCTAAACTTATTTATAAATGGAACTTTGTCTGTGTGTGTGTGTGTGTGTGTGTATGTATCCGTTACCTATAGACTCCGAAACGGCTGAACCGATTTTCTTGAAAATTTACACAGTTGTACTATAAGCATCTGCGAGTGTTCTTGGCTAGGTTTTGTGTCGAGGTACCCCCAATAAATATCGATAATCAAAAAAATTGGGTTATAGAAGGCGTTGTCCGATTTTAATCAAATTTGATACACTCGTAGACAAAGACATAAGAAACGATATTCAGAAGTTTCAAGGTTGCAGTTCTTACAATAGTGCAGAAAATCGATAAATCGATACCAGGAAATCAAAATTTGACTTACATCCATTTAATTTTCTTTCAGTCTACGGTTTCGCTTTAATTGGAAACTTTTTAGTCTTTCATGCCAACATCCAAAGAATCTGAGCTCCAGGACCATGGATTAGTTTTAAAGCTTTCATTACACCCGAGCAACGCCGGGCTATACTGCTAGTTAAGTAATATAAGTAATATTTAGAAATTTAAAACATAAAGTATTATATATCGTAATATTGTAATTGTATTAAAGTACCATATATCATTACGGTATTACAATAAACAATATAAATAACATTAGGAAACACTAAATTATACACATATTCAAGTATTGGGTATAATAAAAATTTAGCGGTTCGAAACTTATTATTGAAATTATCGGTAAATGATATGTCCCGGAAAGGGATATATAAATTATTCGACAGAAGCTAAGTGGTTTTGGCAATGTAACCGGGTAGAGCAATCTAGCGAGTAGCCGTAATGGACTGGTACTCGTCGTAATCGTATGCAGTATGCTTAGGCATAGGCTTATGCAATAGGCGTAGTCAATAGGCGTTTCAATAGGCGTAGTAACATTTATTTGCCTTCCCACTTAAGACAAAATGGGGCACAACGCTTTTTTAATGTGGGTAATCCGGGCCATATAGCCCGGCAAAAAAATTACTGACTAATGTTCTCCAGAGGAGACTCCACCCTTCGGCGGACCATCACACTCCGCCCGAAGGCAGACAGTTTGACAACGCTCATCCAATAGGCGTAGTGCTAGGAGTCACCGTCTTTGTCTTTATTTATGGCTGACACCAGCCAACCATAGTACTGTGAGTGGGGACCAAGGAGTATGCATATTCATTACATCAGTTGGTATTATAATTATTAATCTATATAAAAAAATAAAGAAAACTGTAGAAAAATTTGGCTACAGATCATCTGTAAAATAAGTGCCAGTAATGGTCATTTCAGTGAAGAGACTTGCTTCTTGTTTTAGGATATCTAATGTTTTTATTATCTTTTTGTCTCTGGCCCAGGTATGGTAGTAATAGGGATACTATGCAAGGAAGAATATTCTCACACCATTTCCCCCATTATGAGCATTAATATATCTGTAATATAATAACACGGACGGGAGGGAATACCTGAAAGAAAGGAACGACAAACACGAACAGTTCGCAAAGAGATAGTTTATACCAATATGTACATTCTTCTTCTTTGATGTGCAGTGTCCCTTCAGAACGTAAGCGATCATAGCCCTCCACATCTGCCTGTCCTTTGTAGCTCTTAATATACTTTGTTTTGTTATTTTCTCCAAACCCTGCTCTACAATCCATTTGCGTTTTGCCCATCAAGTATGTCACGCGCTATTTTTCTCTTGTCTCTCTTTCCCTCTATCTGCCCTGTGAGTATCAGATTCTCCAAGCCCTCTGAAATGTTCCTGTCACTTACTCAGCTTTTAGAATGCGTCAACTATAACATGTGTATCCAACAAGCTGTGTGAAATCGGCGAAAAAAGAGAGGGTCTTACTTGTAATATTTCCCAACGGGAAAACGTGCAGGCCGGAGGTTTCTTTTATGCACTTGCTGAGACCATGTGACTTTCTCTGTATGTTCTACTGATATGGGCTTGTCAGGTCTGTCTCCTTTGTAGCTTACATATCTGGACAGGCAGGTCTTGTTTCCAGGCGGGATAAGAAAGCCTTTCGTCATTCGATGAAGTGACGTCATTCATCAGCGGTCACGTGACCCCGTGATTGCATATCAACCAAAGAGATATAATCGCCTTTTGCATTCCTACGTTAGCAATACTCCATTTCTATTCTGTAGGGGCCTCGGTGATGGTTATCAAATTGGCCTAGTGCCAAACACAACCGAAGTCCCCACAATTTGAAATACCAGAAGGTTGAAGGTTGGTTGTTGAAACGTGGAAGAATGTGTGTTAAAGCAAAAATTTTATTAACTAAACAGAAATAACGAATTTGTATAATAAGTGAAATTGTATTTACGGATCAGAATGACAAATGTGTAAGAAGAAAATGTTCAAAGAGAAATGTAGTAAGTAGCAGAATGTGTATTTGTAGAAAGATTGAAAAAATTACTAATAAAGCCGCTGTTCTTTTCCTTTTTATGACCGGAGAAAAAGTGAAAAGGAAAGTCAAGCAACAAAGGAGATTGTACTTATCGGAGTCATTTGAAGTATCTTGTCGTTGTTGTTTTCTTTGACGGCGTGTGAGTGAAAACGAAGAAAAGAAAATTGGAAGGGGGAAGAATGAATCTATGTCGACGAGGCATAACAGCGTCGGCGCCTTGAAATTTTTTCCTTACATTGTGACGAGGTCCTTCAGATTACCGCTCCCATCTCGGACTAATTTAACCGGTCAAGAGACGTGGTTAAGTAGTAAATTTTAGACCCATTTTTTAGGTGTTAAGAAAAATTTGACTGGAGTCATAGATCAATTTGCTATTTGCTATCCAATCAGAATCCAGAATTTGAATTTTCACACCGACTTGTGAAATTTGCCTTGGTCTAAGTTTTTCCAAAATGTTTTCGGTCCTTTTGATCTGATTTTGCGGGTGTGCAATTTTACTTTTTTCGTTTGAGTTAATTGTTAGATGATATACGGCAGTGAATGCTGGACAATATAATCGAAAATGAGGACAAAACTGGAATCAGCTGAAATGTGGTTCTACAGAAGGATGTTGTGGATATCATGGACTGAGCATGCAAGCAACGATGAGGTGGTGGAAATAATGGCAACCAAAAGGAAATTAATACTGATCATCAGGAAGAGGCAACTGAGGTTCCTGGGACACGCAATGAGGAAGGAGAGCCTGGAGAATCTGATACTGACTGGTCAGATAGAAGGAAAGAGAGACAGAGGAAGACAGCGGATGACATATTTGCAGGGCCTGATCAGGTGGATGACGGAACGGGGGTTGCCAGGAGTAACAGGAACAAACATACTAAGAGCCACAAGGGATAGGGAGACGTAGAGAACCATGATCGCCTACGTCCTGAAGGGAGAGGGCACATCGAAGAAGATCCTATAAGTCTAACCTGACTCCTGTAAAGATAAATCGTAGCAGAAGAATTCAGGGACATCCTGGAGTGATAGAATGAGTCAATTATTTATTCAACATCTTTAGCAATGGATTGGATATATGGTTTCGACTTGAGATGAGGAATGAACTTGAGAATCAAGTGACGTTTAAAGCATAGGGCGTCTACGTGATGGGAGAAAACTCGGGATCTGACGATAGTGACTACAATAACTCTACCAAGCTTGGAAAGTGAAGATTGCGCAGATACAGACATGGCATGGGTGCAATATTCGATGTTTGGTATAATATAACTCTTGTAAAAATAATGCATAGCCTATCACCCAGTTCACGCTTCTTTCCATTCTTTTGTACAGGGTAGAAGTTTATCCCCTGTTTCCTGTTTAAGATTTGGTTTCCCGTTCCTTCTAAAGTTTACTACTCTATACGTCTAACGTCTTTGTCTGAAATCTGAAATTTTATTTACTAATCATTATTTTCATCAATAGGAGTAGATATGCTCACCTATATCAGGGGTCGGCAACCTTTTGGAGAATGAGGCCAAACAGCTATGGCTATAGTGTCATGGAGGAGAAAAATATAAAATGCATAAAAATTGATTTTATATAAAATTTTGAAATGATTTGGTAATTATTTTCAATAACTTTTGCCTTGGAAAACGCATTTTGATTTTTTCTTGTTTTTATTTACATAAAAAAGGAATTCTACCAAGAAGCGAAAGATTTCGGAGTTGCAGAAAGTATTTCATCTCTTTCTTAATAAAAAACAAGTTTCTAATGCATGAAAATAAGAAAATATCTGACGGGAATTTTGTTAAAAAAATATTCCATCTTAAAAATAAATGTTTCATAAATCAGTATTGAAAAAACATTTCATTAAAATCGGTTAAAACACTATTTTATATTCATTTAAAAGTGCCAGCTCACGAAAGCAATTTCACAGAACAAGTGAAAGTGAGGTCGTACACTAATTTTGGCGATCCCTACAAATAAAAAATAAAAGTAAAACACATTCTCCAGGTAAAAAGAAATAATTTAAAAAAATTTCGACGCAATATATTCAGACTATCAATTGTCACTTTGGTTTGGTTTACCTATATTTATATCGTGTCCAGAGTAAGGTAGCGGGCCGGACAAAATCCAAATGAGGGCCGGATGTGGCCCGCAGGCCGGGTGTTGCCGACCGCTGACCTATATGTTGTTTGAACAGAAGTAGTGGTTTATCACTTGTTTTTTGTTTAGGATCGGGTTTCTGGTTTCTTTTAATCTTTTTTCATTCTTTTCCCCATCCCAAACAACTCCTTGCGTCTTATTAGCATTTTTACCTTGGTTTGGGGGAATTAATTATTAAAAAAAAAAATAATAAATAAATAAATAAATAAATAAAAATAGAAGTCAAAAGCGATAGAATGAAGCGACCACTTTTCCAGCATCTTCAGCAATGGATCGGATATATGGATTCCACTTGAAGTCTAGAATGAATCTGAGACCCCTAACTGACGTTTGATGCATGAAGTTTATACGTGAGTGCAACCGTTTATCGTGATGGAAGAAAATTCGGGGTCTGACGACAATAGCTTGGTTTTTGAGGTATCCTTGAAGCATGTAAGGATAATGACGAGGAAATACGCGTGTTATTTTTAACGAAATAAGATAAGGAATTTATTTACATTTTAAAGTTTCAATAGCTTGCCTCAGGACAAGTAATCAAACATTAAAGTTTCGTAGTTTCGATGAATTGTTAAGAAGAGAAAATGTTCATATTAAATCATCGGATACGAAGTAATATTCCAAAATGCTTAACACAAATTGAGAATGTTCATGTCTCACGTAAAAGTTATAAGGTTGTATTCAACATAAATAAAAATATATATTTTAAGGTACTTGGCTTAGTAGTTGAATAGAGTTTTTTGAAATTCCCCCGCTCTCATTAGAGGTTGATAATGTATCAGCGTGTAATTTGATAAGCGTTAATCAGATGCGTAGAACTTTGCCTTCTCCTCTCTCTTCTCTCTTCTGCTTGATTCAACTTTCTCTGTCTATTTATATCAAAAAGCGATTTGACATCGGCTCGTTATTTTTTTCTCAGTTTGTATGCCTCTTCCTTTTCATTGGTTAAAGTAAATTTTCACACTACACTTTGTCTTAGTCTTTTCTTCAGCCTGGAGCCAATCTTATTTCTATTCGTCAAAATAAATTTTCACACAGGCTCACAAATTTGAAAGCCGTAAGAGCATGATAACAGGAAAGATAGACAGCTAATTCTAGACTTAATTAAATTTCAGAGTTCAGGCAGAGATGTTAGGAGTATAGAATTAAAGTAGACTTTAAGAGGAACCGGAAACTAAATCCTGAACAGAAATAAAAAGAATAAATATCCACTCCTGTTCAAAAACTATGGAGGTGTGTGAATCGGACGATAGGCAAACCTATCTACTTTTATTAAAAAAATTAGTTTTCATGCCGGGAATCGAAACCAGGACGCCTGATTATTACTAATGTTCATCCAATACAAAATAAAAGGAAAACTGAATGAGGTATGTGGTATGAATGTAAGAGGAGGAAGTAGAAAGTGAAGATTATGAGGATATGGAGGATAGATATTGATGTAATGTATATACATACACCTGGGCTCCCCCTCACAGTAATATGATTGGCTGGTGTCAGCAATAAATACAGATTAAGGCGGGGACGCCTAGGACTACGCCGATTGGAACGCCTATTGACTACGCGTCTTGCATAAGCCTACGTCTAAGCATACTGCATACGACTACGACGAGTACCGGTCCATTACGGCTACTTGCTAAATTGTCCTACCCGGTTACATTTGCCAAAACCACTTCGCTACTTCGAATAATATATATGTCACTTTTCGGGACATATCAGATACTTATTTAAATAGATAAATAAATAAATAGGCTCTTCTCGTCGACATATTGCGTTGCAAATGCCAGGCAGATGAAGGCGGAAAGTCGTCCCAAATTACAATATTGTCATAGCACCATTATCAGTGTAAGAGAACGTTGAATAGAAGGTTGACGGGTGAGATGTACCAACTCTGACGGCGACAATGGAAAACATGACAACAATTTTTTTTAAGAGAGTCACTGTTGACGTGGATCGTGTTTTGGTGAGAATTTCGTGTACTTGGGGGTCAAAGCAAAAGGACAAGAGAGTAGCGAGCAGGAATGTCTTTTGTCCCCAAACAGTAAGTAAATATCAGTCGTGACGTATAGATAAACTTTCAACTTTCAAACAATCAGAGAGAGAGAGAGAGAGAGAGAGAGAGAGAGAGAGAGAGAGAGAGAAAGAGAGAGAGAAAGAGAGAGAGAGAGAGAGAGAGTTGAAATTGGAAACAAAATCAATCAATCTTAGCCTTTTTATATCTATCTATCTATCTATCTATCTATCTATCTATCTCTGTTCATATCTATACATGTATGTATCTACCTATGTATCTATGTTCATAATCTATCTATGATCATAATCTATGATCATAATATGTCTATGATCATAATATATAATAATAATCTATCTATGATCATAATATGTCTATCTATGATCATTATCTATAATTATAATCTATCTGTCTATGATCTTTATCAATCTATGATCATAATCTGTCTATGATTATAATATGCCTATCATAATCTATCTATCTATCTATCTATCTATCTATCTATCTATCTATCTATCTATCTAGTCTGTTCTATCCCATCTATCTATCTATCTATCTATCTATCTATCTATCTATCTATCTATCTATCTATCTATCCCAGTCTGTTCATATCTATCTATCTATCTATCTATCTATCTATCTATCTATCTATCTATCTATCTATCTATCCCAGTCTGTTCATATCTATCTATCTATCTATCTATCTATCTATCTATCTATCTATCTATCTATCTATCCCAGTCTGATGAGCCATATAACAAAATTCATCATCCGAGATAGGTGGGAATCAAGTAGATAAAGGATGGCATTTGATGTTGCACTTAAATTTTTGAAGATTGTAGTAATCAAGGAAGCAAGCAAATTGAAGTAAGTTCCACAAACGGGAAGGTGCGAAAAAAGAAACTGTTAGAGTAGAAATGGCGGTTACATTTAAGTATTTATACGGTAAAAGGATGGGACTTTGATGCAAATTTAGTAGTTTGAGTAAGTACACTTGGTCGGGGAACCAGGGAAAAAAAGCTTGTCGGAGCATTTGCCATGAAAATACTTTTAGAAAAGGCAGAGGGAAGCCACATCATGTCAGTGAGAAAGTGACCAAACTGCTGCATGATTTTTGTCCTCCCATACAGAAGTGAAAGCAGGACAATCCCTACAAAGGTGAAAAAGTGGGTTGAAGCAACAGAAATGTGATTCTACTGAAGGAGGCTGAAATACCATTATGTGAGCAACGCCAAAGTTTTAGAGAAAATGGAATAAAAAAGGGCACTTATACTTAACATCAGGAAGAGATAGTTAACAGTTCTATCGATAAAATTTCTGTATTTGATGAGGTAAGAGGGCTTGGAAAATTTGATACTCAAAGGACAGATTGAAAACGTAGGAGCAGAAGAAACAACGCATGATATATCTAGTGAACATGAGTGAATGTATGGCCGAACAGGGCTTAGGAGAAATAGCAAAAAGACCAAATTTATTATGAGCTACAAAAAGCAGGAACTTGTAGAGAGCTATGATCGCCTATGATATAATAGGACATGGAACATAAAGAATTAATGCTAAAATAAAAAAAGGGATAGCAACTTAAACAAGTGTACCCAACAAAAATAGCGTTCATAGTAAAAAGAAATAATTTCAAATAAAACTTAGAATATTTCAGAGTTATCTCCGCTAATTACCAAAAATACTGTTGATGTGAAGTGCATGTTCCTTTCAACCATCGGGGGTCATTAGTGAAGCTATAGGGTGCGTGTTCCTTTTCAACCGTCGGGGGTCACCACTGAAGCCGTTGGTGCGTGTTCCTTGTGCCTCGGCGGTCACAATGTAGCCGGGGTGCGTGTTCTTTGTACGTTGGGAGTCACCACTGTAGCCGTAGGGTGATGGTTAATGTTTCTTTGATTCAGCCTTGTGTCAGACTTAACCGAACTCCCTACAGCTTACAAGTCTGTGAGGAATAAAGTAAGAATAAAATATACATTTTTCGTGTTAAAATAGAAATTTATTAAAGGGAAAGAATAACATAAGTTGTAGGAGTTAATGTGCAATTAGAAACATTATTAAGAAATTAAGGGTAGAGTTCGTGTTCAATGATAAAATTATGTGTATCATGATTTGTAGAAAATGTTCATAGCAGTAATTGTTGAAAGAGTATATGCGTATGTATGTATGTATGTATGTATGTATGTATGTATGTATTCAGTAGGAATGTCTTTGGATGAGGAAGAAGAAGTGAAATGAAATCAGTAGACGAGAAGGAAAGAGAAAGAGGACGAATGTCCGGGTCAGCTTGAAAATTCTCTCGTTACATTTTAGCTTGTCGTCATTGCTTCTTCCATCATTGACTGACTGTCTTGACGTTGATAGGGGCCTTTTAAAGTATTCAGATTTTCGTACTTGATCGCTAAGCCCCTTTAGTCTTGCAAGTCGCTTCCATTATTCAGAAAATCACTTTAACTCCTACTTGCGAAATCTGGTTTCGACTCTTTCTTTAAACACATGGTCAATACTTTTTCTATTTGGGAAAAAACAAGATTTCACACGTCATTGTGAATTTTTGTAAAAGTGAAGAAGAAGGTTGATTTTAATTCTTAGTTTCATATCCCTACACTACTCCTACGGACTGCTGATCGGATATAAAAACCAGCATAGAGACAATTCTCTCCATTGTTCGTCACTCCCACTAGCGTGCTAGCCAGCAGATATCGTGGATGCTCATTTTGTCAGCTTCTTATTCTTGTTGAGAATGATTCCAGAATTTTCGGACAAGTCAGTCAGACATTTCCTCCTTTAAATTTAACTTGTATGCCTGAAACGATGTGTTCTATTTCACCCCATGTTTGGGATAATTGTATTTATTTCCTTCTTGTTGTGTTTAGCATCCCTGAGTTTCTCATAATTTAAGGGTTTTACACCATAAAATCTTCCAGGATTCTTTCTCATTCTTTAAGGATTTACATCGGAAATTTGTGTTGCTTTTGTATATAAGATTGTTTTTCCTTTATGATTTATTTTTGTATATATGTGTGTGTTGGTGTATGTGTATTTTTAATTTTTGTGACATTTCCGGTACGATTGCTACATTTTGATGCTAAGCTGTATACTTCTCTACCCTTCATCTAACACCCATATTTCTTCTCTGAGCTAACCATTTTTTTAATATTCTGAATTAAATTAAAGTAGTTGATTTTTTGGGGTCTGACGAGACGGATATTTTTACCCGCCTGCCGAAATAAATCAGGATTTTTTAATCGCTTTGTTTTGGATTTTTTTGTTTTGTTTTTGTTATAGTGCCCTCCTCTGAAGAATGGACTCTTCCTCTTGTTATATGTAGATTACCTGCATGACTTCCGGAGAGCGTTCAACTCGCGCAGTTGACAGTCTCACACATTGTCTAGCCTTCGGGCGGAGAGTATTAACCCGGTTGATGCTCCGGCGAAGAGTAGAGTCTCGACTGAGGAAAAATAGACAGATATTTTTGGCCGGCCTATATGGCCCGGGGAACCCACATTAAAACAGTCTTGTTCCACGTTTTGCCTTAAGTGGGAAGGTGACTGAATACTGCGGTTAAGGGGCAGTTGATTATCTTGCGCACTGTCGAGCTCTCTTCCTTCGGGGGGAGAGTATTAACCCAGTCGAGGCTCCGGCGAAGGGTAAAGTGGGGAATATTAGACAGGAATTTTTGGCCGGGCTATATGGCCCGGAAAACACACATTAAAAAGGCCTTGTGCCACATTTTTCCTTAGTGGGAAGGCGACTGAATATTGCAGTTAACAAAGGCAGAAGCAGTTAACAAGGCAGTTAGCGACAGCTACTAGTCAGACAATAAGCAGCGTAATAATACCTTCGGATATTATTTCTATATTCCTTATTATTAACACTTCCTTTGAATATCTTGGTTCTTGTTATATTAATACACTGTTTTGAACCTACCTTCTTGTTCCATGTCTTACTTCCGGCACAAACCGGTCACTACAACTTTGCGGCGAAGTTTCGTGGAGGTCCCAATATATAAATATATAAACAATATGTGTGTGTTTGTGTGTGTTGTGTATTTTTAATTTTTGTTACATTTCCGGTACAATCGCTACATTTAAATGCTAAGCTGTATACTTCCCAACCCTTCATCTAACCTCATTGGTAGTAAATTTCTTCTCTGAACTAACCTCTTTATTTGATCTAACGAGACAAACGCTTACCCGTTTGTCGAAACAAATCACGATTTATAATAGCTTTAGTTATGTGTTGAATTTTCTTACTTATATATATATATATATATATATATATATATATATATATATATATATATATATATATATATATATATATATATATATATATATATATTTATTATAAATTATATTTTAGAACATGTACATAATTTTTTTTATATATCCACTACAAATCGTACATTTGTTTCGACATTGAAACTTCAATGTCTCATCAGGCGGTGTGGATAGGAATGGGAAGCCTCTTTTCTTATATTTGGTGAGTTGTGTGTGGGATATTGGTGGGGGTTAGTGATAAGGGAACAAGTCTCGTGGCTTGACCGTTAGAATTTTGAAGAAAGTGGTGTGGGTAGTTAAAATGGTTGATTAATGAGAGTCTTTGGTTTCTAGACAAATTTAACATTAGCAGTTAGAATGTAAGTTATGTACATGTTCTAAAATATAATTTATAATAAATATTCACTGCTCTATATATTATATATCGAGCACTGTTTTAAATTAATGTTTTGGACGTTGTAAAAATTCTTTCTTTATTCTGTATTCACTCGGATATATATATATATATATATATATATATATATATATATATACGAGTTGAATATATGGATTGGAATCAGAGGAATCATGAAAAGTAATTAGAAACACTTAACAACCTACCACTTGAAAATGGCTAAAGAAGTGGCAAAAAGCGCTTGAGACAATAGGTACTACAAATAATTTTTAATACTACAAATAAATATTACACTCCCTTATCCCTACCAAACGGCAAAATTTAAGAATACTAGGAAAACTTAATAAAAATTTGTCCAGTTTTCCTTTTTTGTCATATCCAACGAAACATGTTTGAAAAAAATGTTGCTCTCCATATATATATATATATATATATATATGGAGAGCAACATTTCTTTCAAACATATATATATATAGTGATGCTGATAGCTTTTTAATTTAATGACTCCCGGGACCCACGGATTTGATTTGAATGGGTCCCCAGGAAATTCTATGGGTCCCAGGAAATTCTGCCGGTCTAAACTTAATAAATTGTAGGGCTTCAGACTATTTTTTTTTTTTACCATCGTCTCGGATATCAATTTTAATCGTTCCGAATCACTTAAATTGACAGAATAAAAGTTTTTTCTAAATTAAATTCTTATATTTAAAACAAAAATAGTATTTACATTTAATCACAGTTCAATTAAGAAACTATATTTTTCTGAAAATTATGACAGAACAAGTTATTTGTTTTTGTAAATTGCATTAATAAATTGGCTGTGTAGACTTATAAAAAAAAGAAAACAAACAAAAAACAAATTAGATACGCTGAACTTTCCTCTAAAAAACCTAAGTAATCTCCCTTGAATTAGTTTAGAAATATGAGGTTAAAATTAATCAGTGATACTTCCAAATTTCTGTAGGATACAAAATTCAAAGAAAATTTTTTCTGTAATAACATAAAATAACACTGAAATAGATTATTAAATAAAAACAAAATATTCTCATCACCTTGACAGTCTGCAAACTGTCACCAAGATCTTTTAGTCTGAAAATCTAATCTGAATCTAAACTTATTTATAAATGGAACTTTGTGTGTGTGTGTGTGTGTGTGTGTGTGTGTGTGTGTGTGTGTCCGTTACCTATAGACTCCAAAACGGCTGAACCGATTTTCTTGAAAATTTACACAGTTGTACTATAAGCGTCTGCGAGTGTTCTTAGCTAGGTTTTGTGTCGAGATACCCCCGATAAATATCGAAAATCGATAATCGAAAAAAATCGGGTTATAGAAAGAGTGGTCCGATTTTAATCAAATTTGATACACTCATAGACAAAGATATAAGAAACGATATTTAGAAGTTTCAATGTTGCAGTTCTTACAATCGTGCAGAAAATTGATAATATATATATCTATAAAAGACAAGATGTTTGTGTGTGTGTCTGTTTATCTGCCTGTAAGTCTGTATTTTTTTCAGCCCTTTTATTTTAGTTTTTGCTTCGGGTTTGGCTCTAAGTAGGTAGAATTGTAGTTCTTAGTCTCAGCCATGATACTATTTACTCAGAGGACTTATTTAGCCTTCAAAATTCAGTTTACAACGAAAAACCTATTTGATATCGATACCAAGAAATCCAAATTTGACTTACATCCATTCATTTTTCTTTTAGTCTACGGTTTCGCTTTAACTGGAAACAACTATTGCTTTTTAGTTTTTCGTGCCAACGTCCAAAGAGTCTGATCTCCAGGACCATGGATTAGTTTTAAAGTTTTCATTACACCCGAGCAACGCCGGGCTATACTGCTAGTAATTAAATAAATCAAATTTGATTTTAATTGATGAGATAATTAACCAAGTCAATCACTATGAAACATTTACCACAACAATGAAACTTAACGAAAACAGTGGAAATTATGTTGGGAAATATGAAATGATTCCAGGTTTCTTTGTCGTGTATTCAGAGCAGAATAATGTGAAGAGCATTTGTCAAAGATTATTTGTAATCCTTAGTGTTCAGCTTTCTCTGTTTTACCCCCTTTCCTTTTGGCTAATGCCTCTTGTACTGATCTTCTGAATCTCAGGTTGACCCTAAGAAGCTGCTCTTCATGTTCCAATGACAACCTGTTTCGGTGAAGGGTGAGGATGAGGTTCTGAGCAGAAAACCCTTGTTCACAGGCGGCTGTATGTACAGCCACGGTGGTGACCAGGTGAGCAAGGATGCTGAGGTTAGAAGGAAGTCTTTTGGGTGATATTTTGTTATCAACGCCCAAAGTTTCCACTTGCTGTTTTTGGGGTAGCACTGTGCTCTGACAACTTTTTTTTCAGTAGGTCCCACTCCAGTCAAGGCTGAACAGCATTGATGAGAGGCTGCGTACTAATCTTGTAATCTTCTCCATCCTCAATCCATTTGTGGGTTTGATGATGTCCATAGTGGGAAATTAGAATTTACAACTCCTCCTTTCCATAGACCTTCAGCTCTTCTTCACTCATGAAGCAGATGAGACGGTTGTCTTAACACCCCAAATGCACATAACAGAGAGGTGCTTGAAAACCAGGAGTGCATGTCATTCATTAAGTTATTAATCAATGTTATGCACAGTTGTTCCAGATTGAATGTGGCCTTTGAGATCTGATGCTTACCCTTGTACATATTACCTTGGATGTCTCTGGCTAATACTGATAGGTTGGGAAATGTCATTTCCTTGATCTTTTCTAGATCCTTTATAGCAATATCTAATTTCCCTTTTATTAAAGCCACATCCACATTTCTGTTTGCAGGAACTGGGATAAGATTGTAATCGGGGCCATGCTATCCATCATGAAAGCAGTGATGCTGATGAACTTCTTTGTTGCAATCTATTTTTAGGTCATTTAACTTTGGGTATTTGCTGAAATTCTGGGAAACTCCAGTGAAGTATGCCAGTAGGCTATCGATTGTGCTATGCACAACCTGAAGAACATTGTAATATAATAGCCATCGGATAGAATGCAGATCTTTGTAAGTGAGCATTTTGTCTTTCAGCAGGTTCTGAATGTGTTTTATTTTGGATACTCGTTTGGGACTAGCACAGAAATAATAAAACAGCTAAGTTAGCATGTGTTGATGCCCTATTGCTATTGACTCTGCTGCTTGAGAGGTGTACAAGGCCAGGGATTGGGCAACACAGTGAATATTAAGCAGTGCGTCTGTGAAGTTTTTCTTTCTCCCAGTCATTACGGCAACCCTATCCGATCCCATGTTCATCACCTTTGTTAATGGGATTTGTAGTTTTAATATGACTTCCTGGATGAATTTTGCAATTCCTACACTTGTTGTATCAACATAATCTTTATTTGAAACAAAATGAGTGCTTTGTTGTAAGGTCACAGGGTCAATAATTTGGACATATACAACAAGGCGTTTGTGGTTGGTTATGTCTGTAGATTCATCTCCGAGCACAGTAACAAATGAGGATTTAGTCACTTTTGTTTTTAAAGCTGCCTGTTCAGTGTCTGCCATACTAGATAGCAATTCCTCACCTGCATCTGTATGCTACTGCTTTTTGCTAGGTACTTCCACTCATTTTTGATAGCTAACCTTTAAATTGAATTAAAAAAAAAGTTTTCTTGAAACTTTTATTTTAGTTTTAATTGAAAGCTAAATGATTGAATTTACTATTTCTAATAAGCAAAATACTCTGGTGTATTTCAAACAGAAATGATATTGATTGTGGATAATTTCTAAACATATCTGGGAGATTAAAACAAATCACACTAAACATATTATAGAAAAGAAGATAAAAGAACATCAACCTACAAAAATTGACTCCAAAACTGTAAACTCTGCCTGGAGGAAAATAGCTATAATTACTTTCCAAAACCAAAACAAAGTACTACATAAACGATCAAAACTCATCTCAAAATACAGACATGAAAAGAAGTTGTTAGTACGCTACTTAAAAATCGAAAACTGAAAATAAGTGAAAATAAATAAATGAAACAAAATAAATAAACAAAAGCAAGTAAAATAAATTATTCCAAACAAATAAATAAGTAAACAAACTAAGCAAATAATAAACAAATTAACAAATTAACAAAATAACCGTTAGAATAATGCAATAGACTAACAACAATGCATCACTGACCTGTATATATAAAGAAATCGAGGGAAATCACAACGCACATGGCCTGACATTTGCGTTTAGCATGGAACAGACTGTCACCAATGGATTTTGACAACAATTTTCACTTTTATATATATATATATATATATATATATATATATATATATATATATATATATATATGGTGTTAAATTATAATGATGTTTAGTACCAACATTGGTGTTTTTTTCTAGTTGTTTACTGTTAGAAATACATTATAGGCAAGTAGATTTATTTGTCATCAAGTATTTTTATCATATACGGTAAGAAAAGGTCAACCCAACAGTAAAAAGAGGTCAGTCGCCAAAAAGGCTAAAAAGAGGTCAACTCAATATAAAGCAATTAAGCATACACTTAAACCCGTTTAAAAAGGTGGATACGATAAAAAGTAATTAACGGCTAATAATTCCTTCACCATTTAAAAAACAACATTCATCGAGCAAAAAAAAAAAAAAATAAATAAATAAATAAAAAATCCCCCACTCACAATCATATAAGATTACACCAAATTTTATATAAATACGAAAAAACGACAACAAATGTAAAACGGGAGTAGAAAAAGCGAATGACCCAGAAGAGTAGAGACATTACAATAATGCCTTTACGAAACTTCGAAGTCGGCATAAAAAAAGGCTGATCAGCTAAGTGACAAACGTTTTCACATTATATATATATATATATATATATATATATATATATACAGAGTAAATATAAATTAAATAAGGACTAATTCAATGATGTTGGATGATCATTTCGATATGAAAATCCCCACGGGGGATAACACATCACCTCAGCAACACATTATATATATATATATATATATATATATATATATAATGTGTTGCTGAGGTGATGTGTTATCCCCCGTGGGGATTTTCATATCGAAATGATCATCCAACATCATTGAATTAATCCTTATTTAATTTATATTTGCTCTGTAATATTTTATTACATGGAGCTCTCTTCCTGTATCATTTTTTAATATTAAAATAAATTTTTTAATATTAATTAGGATGGGGTTTTTGGAATTTACCTTCCTGCTTTTTCCGCTTGGATTAAAGTATCTGAATTAATATATATATATATATATATATATATATATATATATATAGTGTATCGAGGCAGCAGTTAATTTTCTAAACATATACAAATTATCCAAATGTTGGAGAATTTTTGTCTTTATTTTCACCTGAAATTAAAGCCAAAATACGATGTTTAGAACGGCTCATGATTAAACACAAGACATTTATTGTCTCTTATATTTAACAGTATATGCTTAGAAAATTATATATATATATATATATATATATATATATATATATATATAATGTGGAGAATTTTGTCACTTAGTTGTTCAGTTTTATTTACGCTCTCACACCCTGATTGAGCACTGTGGAAGAATAGTAGACTTTGAAAATAATGTAGCTAATCAAACATCTACGCATCGTTCATTCAGTAATGAATTTGAACACTCTCAGCTACTGGCGTATGTTTACATTGTATATAACACGCTAGAAGTCTGCCTTGTTCTACCGAGCGCCCATATCTCGGAGATAGAATCACCGACTGATGTCAATTCGGTCGGGATTCAATCCTGGCTAGAAGCAATTGGATGTCTAACTGGACTGGTGAGCGGTGATACAGCGAAACAGATCTGTCTGCGGATGACACACACACAGACACACACACGCACACACACACACACATATATATATATCATATAAAAAATTAAAAATTGCCTCTTTAAATAAGGTAAGTTAATTATTTTGAGCCCTCTGGCTAGATCAGTGATAATATTAAATATTAATAGGATCCTTTGGGATTCACCTCCAAGCTAATTTTCGGATTTACGATCAGTAAGACTTTGTAAACAAATGAATGAAAGTAAAACTATCAGTATTAATAGGCAATATACAATTTTATTCTAAGACTTAGTGCTCCCTTCATAATAATCTGTGCATAAACACCTGTTAGGAGACTGATGTCTACATACAACAATATTTAAAACACGCTTAAAAGTACGAAAATCTGAAAACGATTCTTCTATAAAAAAAAAATGTCCGTCTTCGAATACACAGGGGAAAATCCCTGAAGTTAACTGAACAACCTGGCAAAAATAGATCTGAAAGATCCGAAGGGCAAACAACAAAACCACACCCAAGGTAAGAAAAAAAAAAAAAAAAAAAAACCAAGACAACGAGAGAGTGAATGAATGGATGGGTCGAAGTAGAAATTGATAAGAAAAATTAGAATAACAATTGTTTTATCACTTCAGCTCATCGTTGTATTATTCGCGGCCGTGGTTTCTTATGAACAAGAATAAGATAGATGAGTGTAGTGCACCCAGTGTCTAGTGGGTCGGGAGAAATTGTGTTTGATTTAGGGTCGGCTATTTTATCATTCAGTCAAGGTTGGGAAATGAGAAGTAGGTTGGTGTTCGGAGGTGAAAAAAAGCACAAAAGATAAAAAAAAAAAAAAAAAAAAAAAACGAGATAAAATGACAATGGTAAAAAATAATCAAGCAGAATGAACATAGCGGGAATTGTAAAAAGAAAAGGTAAACGAACAAATAAATAAATAAATAAATAAAGAAAGAAAGAAAGAAAGAAAGACGCTATCAGGTGCATATCGTCTGATTCTGTGAAATGAAAATTAGGAGAGAAATAGAAAGAATATGAAGGAACAACAGGAATGAGACAGAGAAAGGTCAAGCAATATAAATGTAAGAAAAAAATGAACAAAAACGAAAGAAGAAAACAAAATGAAATCGTTAAAAAAGCAAAAAAGAAAGAAAGGACTAAAATTTGGAGTATAAGAGAGAGAGAGAGAGAGAGAGAGAGAGAGAGAGAGAGAGAGAGAGAGAAGATTAAAAATTTGAAAATGAGTGAAAGAAAGAGAAAGAAAACAAAAGAAAGAGACAAAGAGAAATCAAAAATATAAAAGAAATAAATAATCAAAACAGAAAAATAAAATGAATGAAGCCAATTGAAGCAATAAAGAGAAAACAAGAATCATAAAATAATTGAAAAGAAAGAAAAAAAAGGTTAAAAGTTTTGGTAAAAGACAAAGACAGAAAGAAAAAAGAACGTTAAAAAGGAAATCAAATATATAAAAGAAAGAAAGAAAAAAGAACACGAAAGAAACAAAGTAGGAAAGACTATAAAAAAAAAAAGCAAAAACAAAAGCAAAACGAAAGAGATAAAGAGAAGATAACAAACAAACCAGAATGAAAGAAAGCAATAAAAATTTAAGAAAAAAGAGTAAAAAGAAATGATTGGGGGACAGGTGAAAGAAAAAAAAAGGAGGAGGAAAGAAAGAAAGAAAGCAATAAAGAGAAACCAAAAGGCATAAAAGAAAGAAAAGAAAGGAATAAAAAACAAAGAGAGGAAAAGAAAAAGAAATCAAAAGAATGAAACCAACCGAAAGCGAAAACAAAGACAAGAGAACAAAACAGAAGAAAAGGAAAGAAAGAAGGAAAAGTAAAAAGTTTTGTGAAAAGACAAGGACAGAAGAAAGAGAGCGAAAGAAAAAGGGCTCCAAATATAAAAAAAATATATATAAGATATAAAAAAGAAAGAAAGTAAAAGATACGAAAACAAAAAAAAAAGATAGAAAAATGATAAAAAGAAAAAGAAAAGTGATAGTTCAAATGAAAGAGAAGTAAAATAAAAAGAGAAATAAAGTAAGAGTGAACCGAGAAAGAAAAATAAAGAAAAAGGGAAAAAAGAAGAGAGAAGGAAAAGGAGTAGGAAAGAGAAAAATCAAAAGAAGAAAGAAAAAGAAAGATACAAAATAGCAAAGGAAAGAAAGAGTAAGAGAGAAAGAAAATGAAGAAAGAAGAAAAGAAAAAGAAAAGAAAAGAAAGAAGCAAACAAGAGAAAATGGAAGCAGGAAAAATAACGAAATAGAGGGTAAAGAATTAAAAAAAGAGAATAAATTTGGAAGAAAGAGGAACAAGAAAGAAATGAAAAAAAGAAAGCAATTGCTTAAGAAAGAGCAAAAAATGGAGAGAGAAGGAAAAAGAAAAAGCAAGCAGGTCTACAAAAGCAAAAAAGCAAAAAATAAAAAGGTCGTCAGAAAAAAGAAACAGAAAGGGAGAAGACAGACAAGTGAATAAAAAGAAGAGAAACAGAAAAACACTAGAAGAAAGAAACAAGCAAACAAATAAACAAACAAACAAACAAACAAACAAACAAATAAATAAATAAATAAATAAAGAGACAAATAAATAAGAATAAGAGAAAACAAGAAAGAGGCGGAGAAAGAACAAAAGAAAAGAGTGATTCGTGGGGAGGGTATAGGCTTGGAAAAAAATTCATGTGTGGCCTGGCAATATGGAGGCTATGTTTCAAACTCGAAATTCGTGTCGGTTTAATCAGTTATTTTCGGCTGGCAGTTAAAATCAGGGTTGCGGAGTACTTTGGACACTTATTTGAGTATCGGGTGACAATTTGAATGAAAAAAAGTCATGTCTTTATTTTTTTCCAATTGACTTTTTCATTCATTTATTTTAGTTCGTCGTTCTTTTTGGTAGGATAAGGAAATGTGTGAAAACAAGGATATTCATGTCCGAAAAAAATCTATTTTGTCAAAAGGAGTGTTTTTCTCATGACACCGCTTTTTTTTTTTTAAACTATCTTCACTCCTCAGCAACGATTATTGTTTTAAAAAGCAGGGATTAGGATAAAAAAAGCAAAAAACAAAACAACAACAACAAAAAAAAAAAATAAATAAATAAAAAACCAAAACCAAAAATAGAAACAAACAGACATATGAAAATGAATTCATACATTTTCTTTGTTTTTAAGGATTGATAACAAAAAAAAAAAAAAAAAAAAAATAATAAAAAAAACGTATTTATTTATAAGATAGTGTGCGGTACCTCTCACCTGTATAAATTCCTTTTCACATATTCCATGGAACCTCACAATGTCATTGGATAAAAAAAAAAAAATACTACTTAACTATCATAGGACAATTTACTAATAGCAGCTTGATAACAATTTACCTATCACATTATTTTTAATCGTCAAATTTGGTGCAGTTTTCTTGAAAAGTTGGCTCCAGCCGGCTTGCTTAAGTTTTCTAAAGCTCGCAATCTGATTGGCTAATTCTCTTCAAAAAAATATTTCTGCACGAGACGATGTTTTCTAGCTGAGGCGTTTTGATCCACATTGGATAGTATTTAAACCTCAGATTTCGTCTCCTCAATCAGTGAATAAATATCCAACTGTTAACAGAATCCACGTCACTCCAAGCTTCGCTCCTCAAAACGCGGCAAATCACTTGTGAATTTTTTTTTTAATCGTATCACCCCGAGCAAGGCGATAACGCCACTGATGTGCAGGGGGCTACGTAATAGTGAAAAGATCGGAAAAGAGAAAGCCGGAAACCATATCCTAAACAGGGAACAAGGGATGAGCCTCTTAACCTGTTCAATAGACATGGGTGGAGTGTGAACCGAGCGATAGATAGATCTATCTACTCCAATTGAAAAAGAAAAACAAAAACAAGAAAACAAAGTGAGAAGACTGGAAAAGAGAAAGCCGGAAACCACGTCCTAAACAGGGAACAAGGGATAAGCCTCTTAACCTGTTCAATAGACGTGGATGGCGTGTGAACCGGGCGATAGATAGATCTATCTACTCCAATTGAAAAAAACAAAAAACAAAACAAGAAAACAAAGTGAGAAGATTGGAAAAGAGAAAGCCGGAAACCTCGTCCTAAACAGGGAACAAGGGATGAGCCTCTTAACCTGTTCAATGTCAAATCCAATGTCTATCATCTTCTTATCAGCTATTGACCGTAAAACTTTGTGTTAATCACTGCAACAAGACTAGAAGTCATTCACTCACTCAAACTGACAAGCTGAAATCAACTTCTCGATCATAGAGAATATTCTTCAACAAACTTTTCCTCACACAGAATATCCTTCCATGAACTTTTCATCATCCAGAACATTCACTCAACTATTCAACTAAATTACACCTTGAACATTCAACACGAAAATATATTTTTCAATAAAATTTCTTTTCAGCAGAAACCTTACAAAAAATAAAGTCTAAGCGAGACAACGCCTTATTTATACAGTATACATTTTTACCTTGACTCACGCTTGTAAACTTTGTAAATCAACAATTTTAATCTCCTTTAACATTGCTTATTTCTGACATAATCTTCTTTTTCCTTTTATACGTATATTCGTTAAATACACTTATTATTTTGTTCTCAATGGTTTTGAAAATTTATTATTAAAAAATGTGTGTTGAGTTAAGCGTTTAGAGAGTAATTTCGCCACAATGGTTTATTTATACAATTTAGTTGTTAGATAGATTATTGGGATGGTTGGCAAAACATCGGCTAATTACTAATCAATTCAAACTAGGTACCGCGACTCATTTTTGATAACTAACTTTTAAATTGAATTTTTAAATTAAAAAAAAAAATTCTTGAAACTTTTATTTTAGCTAAATGAAAGCTAAATGATTAAATTTACTATTTCCAGTAAGCAAAATACCTTGGTGCATTTAAAACAGAAATTATATTGATTGGAATCTAACATTTTTAGATGTTTTTTTTAATTTTTCAATTTTTCGGTGATTTTTGAGCATTTGTAAACAAAAAGTAATTTTTGGTTTTAATAATCTTGCAAAAATAATATATACATCTGTGACCCATTATTTTGAAAAATGAGCAAATTTAATGCTACATTAATCTGATTTACATAAATATTATTTATTTATAGCATGAAATTTAGAATAAAACTATTTCTTAATCACAGAGTTGAACTTTCTGACCTGTCCACCGTATTTTAAATGTGTTGACAGCTCGACAGATGCGAAATAAACTAAGTGTATAGCGATCACAAATTATATAATTGTACAATTTTTTCGGGTAATGGAACGAAACCGTGAAACACAAGACCTTTTAGTGTCCACATAGAAATTATCATAAAAAAACTTCAAATACACACAAAAAGAAAGAAAAAATCGAAAATTATTTAAAAATACAATGGCTAGATGATTTGTATTAAACTTTTCAATTTTCGATTAGTAAATATAGTCTTCACTTGATAATCAACTAACCTAACGTCTACAAGTCTTGATATTTTAAAAAATATTTTTACAACTTTATAAATTATTATGATTAACAAAAATGAAAAAATATTCTTTTAAAACTTGATTATTAATAAAAAAATATTCAGATTATAATGTCCTTAATTTATAATGAATCTATAGGGAGATGATTAATGTTTATTGATTCGGCCTTGTGTCATACATGACCGAACGCCCTACATTTTACAGATTTATTTGCTATCATCAGAAAGTTGTCAGCAGGTTGGAGATTGGAATATATGAATTTGTGGAAGAAAAATATACATTTTGCATGTTAAAATAGAAATTTATTGATGGAAAAGAATAAGAAAAATTGTAGAAGTTAATGTTCAATAAAAAATTTAAGGGTATCAAGAGTTGTAGAAATATTCGTAGTAGTAATTTGTTGGAAAGAGAGTTTGTGTAAGTATGTTTATGTAAGTATGTATGGACGTTTGTTGGTAGGGGTGTCTTTGAAGTATTCGCTCAGTCTTAAAATCGTTTGTTATCAAGTATAAGATGAGACATATGGCAATGCTGAGAATGGAGAAGAAGTAAAAGGAATCAGTACACGAGAAAGAAGAAGAAAGAGAACGAATGTGCGACGTGACCTTACTTCCAGGTCGACTTGAAATTTCTCTAACAGAATCCACGTCACTCCAAGTTTCTCCCGTTACATTTTAGTGGCTCGTCTTTCTCGCTGCTCCAATCTGACTGACTGGTTGACACTGACCGAAACCTTTATAGCCACTTAGTTATTTTCGCACTGGATCGTTAACTCCTTTTAATCTTGCAAATCGCTTCCATTAGTCAGAAAATCAATAACGCCAAATTCGTTGGTCTGGTTTTGACTATCGTTATTTTTCACTTTCATCGGACGAGAAAACCGAAAGCTTTTGTTCAACTTTCGAATAAACAATGCAAAAATATATTTTCCCTTTCTATTCTCTTCGATTTCCAGCTAGTTTTTCTTTTTTTTCAGATTTTACAAGTTTGTAATAAATATTCTTTTTTTTAAAAACTTAACTCGACTCATATCGCGATTGACAATAAATTGCAAAATCAACAATACTACTAGTAATAATTTCTTTCGCTCCGGCGTATTAAACTTAAGATTACATTTCTTTCTTTTCTTTTTTCTTTCTCACATGCAAAATTTCAAGGCAATCTTAAACAAGGTAATTACGTGTTACGTAAGTATCTTGAGCAGGGCAATTACAGGTTACAATGTCAAAGTTTTATTGCATTTTTTATTTTACTATTTGGAGCAGATTTTCGGTAAAAGATTCCATATGATTGAAAAAGAACTTATATTCCCCAATGAGTCCTGCGTTTAACTAAGAAAACTAATTTTGCCTACGGAATATGATTTTTTGAAATTTCATGAATTTACCTGGAGTGTGTGTGTGTGTGTGGGGTGGGGGGACAGATGCAAAAAATAAAAACAAAATTTACCAATGTTATTTTAAAAATAACGACTTTAAATATAATTTCATTCAATTGTGAATACGTCCTGAAAGATTAATTAAAAGCAATTGATTTTTGCAATAATTTCCAAATTAATTTGTTTGTCACCTGAAAAAAGTAATTTATGTAATAGTACGTTTACTATTGTAAACACTGGTAACGATTTGGCTCCCAGCTAACGAAAATAAAAATAAAATTTTTACCAAAATTTCGAACGTGTTAGAAAGAATTAAAAGAAATAAAATAAAAAATAATTAAAAAATGGAAAAAAATCGATTTGATTAAGTTTGTAACCTTTTTTTCTTCAGACTATTCTGTTTTCTTTTTCAGTAATTTAGTGGAGGTACCTAATTCAAAATTTAAAGAATATTAAATAATAATGTTTATTTATTTATTTATACTGTTTATTTATTAGATAGTTTATTGGAATGGTTGGTAAAACTTTAGCTAATTGCCAATGATTTCAAATTTTATAAAACGGTAAATAATAAGAATTTTTTTATTTCCACTATATATTTTATTGTTTATTGAAATGATTGGCAAAATGTAGGATATTTGACAATCAATTCAAAATTTATAAAGGTTAAATAATAATGATTTCCTTATAGTTGGTTAACATATTTTAATAATTTAGTAAATGTTTATAAAGTTTTGAATAAAATGTATTTTTAAGATTCATTTTTTCTAAATTGGTAAATGATAAATATTACATTCTATTACTTTTTCATACAGTTTTCTTAATCTTTAGAATGCTGTAAATATAATTTTTTAGAAAATAAATAATCAAATAGATAAACAGTGCTTAGCATTTTATAAATTCTGAAGAAAAAATGTATAAATCCACTTTCATCCTATGTTTAGGATTTATTAAAACTCTAATCATCGCTTTTTTAAAATAATAAACAGTGCCGAGGGAATGAAAATAGTTAAAAATAAAACGGGTGTCATAAGAAAAACTGTCCTTTTAACAATTTATTTTTTGCGGGTAACGAAAGTCGTTATTTTTGTCGTTGCTGAACAACGCAAATAAATAAATAAAAATAGAAATATCTAGCATTCATTTTTAAGTGGGGGAAAATGACTGGTTACATTCAATGCCTCGAAAACCAAATTAAATACATTTCATCATCGCTGATCGAACCTCAATTATTGCCAGTCACGATGAATGGATGTCTCCATCGGTGTGGCCTGAGAGAGTAATAGGCCTTAAACTCATGCCTGGCTTTAAGTGGAAGTACTTACATACGATGCATTCAATGTCTCGAAAACCAATTTAATTACATTTCACTGACACTCTTACTCCTTCTGGTCTCAAAATCACGTTGCGTGAGCTGACTGCAGCTGCTATGTTGTTGTTGCTATAAGTAATACAGTCTTCTTGCTTCTCTGCCTATAAGCGGTGTGGAAGAGAGAGAGAGAGAGAGAGAGAGAGAGGATTTTTTCGCATCTTTCACTTCGCGTCTTCTTCGTCTGTCTGACGTACCTCTTTCGATGAATCGGGTCTCTTCTGTTGATTTTCAAATTCGTTGCGTTTTTATTGAAATGGTTTCAATCTGGCTCGGGATGGGGAGGACATTGGAATGTCTTTCCATTAAAATATAACGCCAAATTCGTTGGTCTGGTTCAGCTCATTTGCGCTCAATTCCCGTCATCCCGGCTCTACTTTGTTGACTGCATACACCCCCCTGTCAGCGTTAATTACAATTACATACTTCGTGGGTTGTCTTTTAAAAAAATACAGATAATTTTACCATTCGTCGATCGTTTCCTTTCTTTCTTTTTTTCCGTGAGTGGAAAGGAAAAGTCTAACAGACAAACACGGAAGAAAGAAACAGAATTCTCACCCCCCTCGCGGCCATCTGTGTTTTTTATAAAATTATTATCATATCAATTGACGTACCATATATGCCCTGTGTTCCGCCTCTTTACATCTCTCGGCCACTCCAGCGTTTCTCAGCCCCTCTTAAGAAAAGAAAAGTTGATTTTTCTGGAAATATATATATATATATATATATATATATATATATATATATATATATATGTGTGTGTGTGTGTGTGTGTGTGTAAACATGTTACGGAAATTAACGAATTTTAACGAAACTTGGTCATAAGCAACCGACAATTTAAAAATAATGTTCAAAATATTTCATCACACACACACACACACACACACACACACACATATATATATATATATATATACTCAGTTGATTTTTCTGGAAATATATATACACACACAGAGATATTTTTCAAATATCTATGCCTGGGTTCGAATACAGGGTCCTTCGATAACTGTTTAACGTGTGTGCATAAGAAACACTTACAGTGTTACATTAATCATCGCCGATCGGACTTCAGATTTTGCCAGTCACGGTGAATGGATGTCCCCATCGGTATGGCTTCGTGCCTTGAGAGAGTAATTGGCCTTAAACTCACACCTGACTTCAAGTTGCAGGACTTACATACGATTAATCGCAAAACATGTAGGAAACTGCTATCCTCTAGCTTTACAAGAGCTAAACCAGATCGAAAATGAAATACTGTTGCCACATTTTGGCGGGAGCTGCCCTGTTCTCACTTTTCAGTTTTGATAAAATTCCGAGTCCTTGTGGGTGATGACTCATTTCCAATTCTCCAACCTCTTTTTCACAGGCTGGAAGTAGTGGGCCTCGTACTACTATGTCGCTTTTTCCATAGAAAGATCTCGAACGAACTATATTCTGGGCTACGTAATGAGGAAAGAAGGCTTGGAGTGTTTGATATTCCTAAGACATACTAAATTGAAAAGAGGTAGGGAGAGACAGCGAGTGGCCTAACTTTTGTAAATGGATGACAGAACATGAACTGTGAGGGATAGTAAGAGTCGAACTTGATTAGAGATATAAAACATGGGAAGTTGTGGAGAACCACGACTACTAAAAACATATAAAATAAGTCAATTATCGAACTAAGATAAACATTGTGAAGAGAACAAGGAAGACAAATGAATATATAAAATAATAATGTTTGGACTTAGGTTGTTGTGAGAGTAGGAAGTAAGTGCAGATTGTGAAAATATGTTGCATAGATAACCATTGAGTCTAGAGCTGGAACTCTCCCGTGTTACAGGTCTTGGTAGGTCCTTTCCGTATTACATGTCTCTAAGCTCTCTCGTATTACAAGTCTAGCTAGAGCGCTTCCGTGTTACAAGTCTCGATGAGTCTTTCTCGTGTCACAAGTCTTGGTGAGGCTCTCCAGTGTTACAAGTCTCGGTGGGTCTTTCACTTGTCACAAGTCTCGGTAGAGTTCTCTCTTATTACAAGTCTAACTGGAGCACTTCCGTGTTACAAGTCTCGGTGGGTCTTTCTCATCTTACTAGTCTTGGTGGGGCTCTTTTGTGTTGAATGTCTCGGTGGATCTTTCCCGTGTTACGAGTCTCGATGGGTCTTTCTCGTGTTACACATCTAGCTGGAGCTCTTCCGTGTTACAAGTCTCGGTGGGTCTTTCTCGTGTAACAATTCTTGATGGGGCTGTATCTTGATACAAGTCTCGATGAGTTTTTCCCGTGTTACAAGTCTCGGTGGGTCTTTCTCGTGTTACACGTCTTGGTGAGGCTCTCCAGTGTTACAAGTTCCGGTGGGTCTTTCTCGTTTTACAAATCTCGGTGGGTCTTTCCTGTGTTACAAGTCTCGGTAGTTCTCTTCTGTGTTACAAGTGTCAGTGATGCTTTCCTGTGTTACAAGTCTCAGTGGAGCTCTCTCGTATTACAATTCAAACTGAAGCTTTTTCGTGTTACAAGTTTCGGTGGGTCTTTCTCGTGTTACTAGTCTTGGTGGAGCTCTTCCGTGTTAAATGTCTCGGTGGATCTTTTCCGTGTTACAAGTCTCAATGAAGCTCTCTCGTATTATACATCTAGCTGGAGCTCTTCCGTGTCACAAATCTCGTGGGTCTTTCTCGTGTAACAAGTCTTTGTAGGGCTCTATCGTGTTACAAGTCTCGGTGGGTCTTTCCCGTGTTACATGTCTCGGTGAGTCTTTCTCGTGTTACAAGTCTCGATGGAGCTCTCTCGTATTACAAGTCTAGCTTGAGCTCTTCCGTGTTACAAGTCTCGATGGGTCTTTCTCGTGTAACAAGTCTTGGTGGTTCTCTTCTGTGTTACAAGTCTCTGTGAAACTTTCCCGTGGTCTCAGTGGAGCTCTCTCGTATTATAAGTCTCTCTTTTTAACTCGTATTGCCCTTAGCGTTTCCGTCAAACAAAGAACAAGTACATATTTTAAAAATTAATTAAATTTGTCACCCTGGATATACATATTTTTAAAATTTCGTTTCTTACTCTTCTTTTCTCTTATCAGTGAATATCACACGCTTCTTCTACAGAATCAATCATAACCAAAGGTATTGAACATTTTTCTAAGCTATAATCTGTGGGGATTACCCCACCTTGTCTGCCAAGACACCCACTAAATGCCGTCCACTTAAGAACTATAACATGAGGGGATATAAAATCCTCTCTCTCTTTTTCTGTTCGAGGATGCATTAGCGACGACAGAGATTGTCTCCACCATGGGAGATGCCTACTCGCAGGCAGATCGACTTATTAATTTCAAACAACCACGTGGCGCATCTCTTTTTCTCTCACTTCCACATTTTTGTCTTTCACCCTCTCTCTCTTTGTCTCTCTGACACTACACACTGCAGCTAAGCAAATAAATGTTTTCTTTCCTTCTTTCAGTTAACTATAAACATAATTTTCTCTTTAGTGAGCTCTGTTGCTCATTATATAAAAGATATTTGTATAAAATCTACCAAGTATGGAAGCCATTTCCTTTGAAAATGTTGAATTATTTTTTTCAGTCTTCATCCTCATCAGCAACAAGTCGCAAATTGTTCCATTGCAGCAACCCCGTCTATTACAATCTGTAGCAACTATGCGCTACAGACTCTTCAATACGTACGTAATCCTAGTTTTATAGATATAGTTTCTTTATTATGTGTGATTAGTCGTGAATTATTAGGAAAGATATTGGAGTGGTTTCTCGTTGATTCACCGCAGTTTTCATTTTGCAGTATTTCTTTTCTTTGACCGGCTGTCATCCAACGCCAGCGAACCACTTTACTATTTAACTCATAGAAGGGATAGATTTATGCCATATAAATATAACGGGCGAATGCTTCAGATTATGTCCTACCGACATAACAAATTTAGTCCGATACCTTCTTACAAAAGTGATGGAAAGAAAAAGAAAAAGTCTAAATGAATTTGTCGCGCGAATGTGTAGTCTTTCCGACAGAACAAATTTAGTTCGATGAAGTCCTGAAGAACGAAATGCTTCACGAATAAACTTTTTCCACTTTGTCATACAATTTCCTCAAATACTCTTCTTGATATATAAAAATATATATATCGTCATCTAATATATATATATATATATATATATATATATATATATATATATATATATATATATATATATTTGGTCATAATTAAATTAGACCAGTACACAGTTAAAAAGTATTAAAAAGTGTTCTATAGAATTATATTGTAGGAATTTGCGTTTACATTTTATTGGTTTCACAATAAAAGGGTGGGACCTCGTAGCTAATCTTGTGGCTCGAGTAAATTCATATAAAGGGGGCACCAATGAGCTAAGTTCATCGGAACAGAAGACGTGAAAGTATTTGTAGAAGAGACACAACGAAGCCACATTGCGCAGATGAGAAAGTGACTTTATCTGAGCTACCAAGTCGGGATCAATTACATTATAGATTCTCCGGTGGATTTTGTCAAGGACCCCTAGTTGGATACCAGGAGCATCCGACCAGATATGGCAGTAGTATTCAATGCAATGGAGACGTGTAAGATTAGGTGCATTGACAAAAAAAAAAATAAAAAGAGTACATTGAAAAATAAATATTTCTTGTGTGAGATAAGGTGAATTAACTCTTTGCTTCGATGAACTAATTTATACCGATCTATACGCACGCACATATACATGACAAGTAAAAGCTTATCCTTTTAAAGATGAAATTTTACACACACACGTGTGTGTGTGTGTGTGTATGTGTGTATAGTTCGAAGAAAGTGCTTATTTCACACAAAGTAGATAGACAATTGGAGTACATAGACTAAACTATCGCCCGGTTCACACGCCACCCACGTCTATTGAACAGGTGAAGAGGCTCATCCCTTGTTTCCTGTTTAGGATGTGGTTTCCGGTTTTTCTCTTTTCCAATCTTTTCACTCTTACGTAGCCCCCTGCGCATCAGTGGCGTTTTCGCCTTGCTTGGAGTGATATGATTAAAAAAAAGAAAAACTTTTGAATATTTTTCATTTGGAAATGAGTTATTTCGCAACCTAGGTTTCAACAATTTGGCATCTTCAGGCGAGTTACAATAACTGATTTTACCGTTTTTCAAACCTTCGAACAAGAATTTTTTGGGAACGCCTGGAAATTTCAAACAACCGAAAAATTCTCAAAATTAGGAGTTACTTGAGGATCGTAGAACACTTTCATCTATGATTGTATGATCCTAGTAGGTATTTATGGATATAATTGCATTTGGAATATATATATATATATATATATATATATATATATATATACAAATTCATATAATAAATATTTAAGAGGGAATAGCTATTTCAACATGTCAGTTCAAGACATGCATTTTCAATCCCGTTTAATCAAAGGATGGGGGAAAACTTCTTATGCCAGAAACAGGGGATAGCAAAGGAAGGGGTGGGAATAATGGTTACTATAGGGTTAAGCCGAGGAGAATCTTAGTAGTAAATCCCCTTTTGGTAGTGGGAGGCATGTGGCTTGGCCATTGTGTTAGTAGTGGTAGGTAGGAGGGAAAAGATCTCGGATTCACCAACATTTAAAATCTAGTTTATGTCAAAGACAAATTCTATTCTGAATAAATGGAAGAAGGAGATAATTACTGAAGTTTAAATTTATTCCGGTGACGACACAAACTGGATTATTTTTAAGCAACAATTCTAAATGAATCGGCATTCCATGCAAAGGGTCGGCATCTGTGTGGACATAAAAATCAAGACTGTATGGTGACCAGCTTCACGCTTTATTGCGATATCCATATCCTGTGATTCCTATGGCCACATAAAACACACACACACACACACACACACACACACACACACACACACACACACACACACACACATTTGGTCATAATTGAATATTATCAATCACACATATACACACCATAAACACACGCACACATACATGCTCTAGCATACACACACACACGCAAACACATATACATATATATTTGGTCATAATTAAATATTATCACTCACACATATACATACCATAAACACACACACACACACACACACACACACACACACACACACACACACACACACACACTACAATTAATGACAGCAGCAGCAGCCAGGAAGGACCATTTGTTGAAAGACGTGGCTTCATACACAAGCTCTCTAACATTCTGAAGATGAGATTTTAATCTGTTTATATATCAAAGTATGGATATCTGTATGAACATATATGCGTATACATAGAATAATTGATAATGAAATAAAATATTTCACTTATCTTATTTAAATTTGTACTCAGAGATTCATGGAAATTGGACATATCCGTTCATCACAAAATTTTCTAAGAAACTGAGTCTATTAAATAAATTAATAAACTTACATCCTGTTTGAAGTTATTGTTCAAATCCAATAAACCTCAATAACTCAAAAAGTTATGAATTAATATTTGTCAAATTTAAAAACGTTCATTTTAACCAGCAACTAAATACTCACCCGCCACTTTTGGCGAAGGAGTAAGATAAGATGTTAAGACAAGCTTCGTACTTAGTTACCGCGTATACGGGGAGTGGGTAATCTTTGACCATTGACCCGAGCCTACTCGCTCCGGTTCCCCACATTAAACACCTACCTTGTGTCACAACAAAAATAAATCCTCAACAAAATACTCACCCACCACCTGGCGAATGTGTAAGTTTAGCTTGTGGACAACCAATTAAGATAAGCTATGACCAGTTATGACAAGCTATGACCAATTAAGTCAAGCTATGACCAGCTAAGATAAGCTATGACCAGTTAAGACAAGCTATGGCCAGCTAAGATAAGCTATGACCAGTTAAGACAAACTATGACCAGTTAAGACAAGCTTAGACCAGCTAAGACAAGTTTGGTATCCAGTTACCGCGTATGCGGGGGATGGATAAATTTTGAGCATCAGCCTGAGAGTTTGCGCTCGAGTCCCCAATATTAAAACTGACCTTGTGTCACAACTCAGTCTCGTGGCAGAGGTGGGGGCGCAGAATAAGCCCTTAGTAAAATATTTAACTAAATGTTCTGCCATTTTCAACGGCTATTGAGATATGTGGGATTTATGAAAATGGACTGATTGAAGTTAGTATGCAGATTAAACTAATATGAGCTTACGACCTCTGAAATGTAATAAAAATATTCTTTCTTTATGTCTATAGCATATTTTCGAACATGGGTAAAGGGGAAAATAAAAAATAACAAATTTATTGAGTTGAGGAATGTCCATATTGAAGATATCAAAGAAGCTTTGCAGATATCATCGAACGATAAAGAAGGCTTTTGAAAATATAACTCATTTGAGAACTCGAAGTAAAAAAAAAAGTATTTAAGAACTTGCTTCCTGGAGATGAAGGTACACTGAAGACTGTTATAGTAAATCAACAAGTTTTGCGCTCAGATCTTTGAAATGGTTGGAATTGAAAAAAAACAAAAAACAAAAAACAAAACAAGAAGGACAAAATGTGTAGAATACTTTGTGAATTGGGATCTGTAAAAAAAAAAAACTCTCCTAGGCAACCTTTTCTCACTAAATACATGAAAATTGACTTTTCTAAAGTAATTTTCACTGACGAATCTTGAGTGACATGTGATGAACCTGAAAGATGGGTCAAAGGATGGGTGTTATCAAATTCAGACGTGTCTGTGGTTAAAAGAAGGCAACAAGGAGGCGGTAGTGTTATGATATGGACTGGAATTGTCGACCAAATCATTATTGAATCATTCATAGTCAATGAAAGAGTAAACCGGAACAGTGCTAATGATGTAATGAATATACATATACCTTGGTTCTTCCTCACAGTAATATGAGTGGCTCGTGTCAGTCATAAATACAGACTAAGGCGGGAACGCCTAGGACTATGCCTATAGGAACGTCTATTGACTACGTCTCTTGCATAAGACTACGACTAAGCATACTGCATACGACTACGACGAATACCAGTCCATTACGGCTACTTGCTAGATTATCCTACCCGGTTACATTGCCAAAACCACTTAGCTACTCTGAATAATATATATATTCCTTTCCGGGACATATCAACTAACTATTGCGATGCACACGTCTTTCTTTGCATGATAAAAGTCCCGGTATCGCAGTTTCAAAGTGAAATTTATTTATTTATGCATGACAATACCCCTTCTCTTGTATCTAAGATTACCCATGAAAACGATTTACAGAAGGAAAAATAATGTAATGGCCACCATCAAGTCCTGCTCGGAATCCGATCAAAAATCTATGATCAATTATGAAAATGAAATTATATGAAGGTGGCAAACAATATAACGGCAAATCAGAGTTATAAAAAGCAATTAAAACTACAATATCGGAAATTGAACCTGCTGGGAGGGGGAAAAAAAGAAAAAAAAGATGGATAACACCAGTCAACAAAGAAGATTTTTTGAAATATCTTTTTTATCTAATTTCAAACGCTGAATCTAAAAATGACCTTATTTTTGCTCAGTTAGCTACCGTTTATGCTGTACACAAAAATGCCTCATTTTTGGAAAAGAAGCATTTTTTCATTTGTTTTCTGTATATATGACTAGCAGTATAGCCAGGCGTTGCTCGGGTGTAATGAAAGCTCTTATATATATATATATTATCGATTGTCTGCACTTTTGTAAGAACTGCAACCTTGAAACTTCTGAATATCGTTTCTTATGTCTTTGTCTAGAGTGTATCAAATTTGATTAAAATCGGACTGCTCCTCTATAACCCGATTTTTTTGATTATCGATTTTATATACAGCGTGTCACCAAAGATGTCGTTGTTTTAAAAAGAAAAATAAAGAATATCGGTTGTTTTATTTACATTTGGGTCCAGTCTATTGTTTGGGATGAGGGTATTTGTTGCAGACTGTTTTGACTGACGGGGAGAAAGAAAACTGAGAAGAAAACTGTGAAATAGTCCTAAATGAAATTTGAGTTGATAGTTATTGCCAAGATTTTGAAGAAATGAAATTGGAATTATGAAATTTATTCGGGTTGAAGTTGTTCTTCGACAAAATGAAATTGAAGTTGTTTATGTGAAGAAAAAGAAGTCTGTTGTTTTCATGAAAGTCATTTGACGCATCATGAGACGAGGTCGTTTGTTGAAGACTGTTATTGTTGTACGGTGACGAGGATTACAAAGAAGACGAAGATAATGAAATGTCATTGTGAAATTGATTTACGTAGAAGTCGGGTTGAGTTGGTCCTCGACGAAAAGTGAAAACTGTCCCCAATGAAAGACGGGTTGAGTTGGTCCCCGACGAAAAGTGAAAACTGTCCCCAATGAAAGTTGGGTTGAGTTGGTCCCCGTCGAAAAGTGAAAACTGTTCCCAATGAAAGTTGGGTTGAGTTGGGCCCCGACGAAAAGTGAAAACTGTTCCCAATGAAAGTCGGGTTGAGTTGGTCCCCGACGAAAAGTGAAAATTGTTCCCAATGAAAGTTGGGTTGAGTTGGGCCCTGACGAAAAGTGAAAACTGTTCCCAATGAAAGTCGGGTTGAGTTGGTCCCCGATGAAAAGTGAAAACTGTTCCCAATGAAAGTTGGGTTGAGTAGGTCCCCGACGAAAAGTGAAAACTGTTCCCAATGAAAGTTAGGTTGAGTTGGGCCCCGACAAAAAGTGAAAACTGTTCTCAATGAAAGTTGGTTTGAGTTGGTCCCCGACGAAAAGTGCAAACTGTTCCCAATGAAAGTCGGGTTGAGTTGGGCCCCGACGAAAAGTGAAAACTGTTCCCAATGAAAGTGGGGTTGAGTTGGTCTCCGACGAAAAGTGAAAACTGTCCCCAATGAGAGTTGGGTTGAGTTGGTACCCGACGAAAAGTGAAAACTGTTCCCAATGAAAGTTGGGTTGAGTTGGTCCCCGACGAAAAGTAAAAACTGTTGCCAATGAAAGTCGGGTTGAGTTGGTCCCCGACGAAAAGTGAAAACTGTTCCCAATGAAAGTTGGGTTGAGTTGGTCCCCGACGAAAAGTGAAAACTGTTCCCAATGAAAGTTGGGTTGAGTTGGGCCCAGACGAAAAGTGAAAACTGTTCCCAATGAAAGTCGGGTTGAGTTGGTCCCCGACCAAAAGTGAAAACTGTTCCCAATGAAAGTTGGGTTGAGTTGGGCTCTGACGAAAAGTGAAAATTGTTCCCAATGAAATCGGGTTGAGTTGGTCCCCGACCAAAAGTGAAAACTGTTCCCAATGAAAGTTGGGTTGAGTTGGTCTCCGACGAAAAGTGAAAAGTGTTCCCAATGAAAGTCGGGTTGAGTTGGCCCCGACGAAAAGTGAAAACTGTTCCCAATGAAAGTCGGGTTGAGTTGGTCCCCGACGAAAAGTGAAAAGTGTTCCCAATGAAAGTTGGGTTGAGTTCGGCCCCGACGAACAGTGAAAACTGTTCCCAATGAAAGTTGGGTTGAGTTGGTCCCCGACCAAAAGTGAAAACTGTTCCCAATGAAAGTTGGGTTGAGTTGGTCCCCGACGAAAAGTGAAAACTGTTCCCAATGAAAGTCGGGTTGAGTTGGTCCCCGACGAAAAGTGAAAAGTGTTCCCAATGAAAGTTGGGTTGAGTTGGTCCCCAACGAAAAGTGAAAACTGTTCCCAATGAAAGTCGGGTTGAGTTGGTCCCCGTCGAAAAGTGAAAATTGTTCCCAATGAAAGTTGGGTTGAGTTGGTCCCCGACGAAAAGTGAAAACTGTTCCCAATGAAAGTCGGGTTGAGTTGGTCCCCGTCGAAAAATGAAAACTGTTCCCAATGAAAGTTGGGTTGAGTTGGTCCCTGACGAAAAGTGAAAACTGTTCCCAATGAAAGTTGGGTTGAGTTGGTCCCCGACGACAAGTGAAAACTGTTCCCAATGAAAGTTGGGTTGAGTTGGTCCCCGACGAAAAGTGAAAATTGTCCCCAATGAAAGTTGGGTTGAGTTGGTCCCCGACCAAAAGTGAAAACTGTTCCCAATGAAAGTTGGGTTGAGTTGGTCCCCGTCGAAAAGTGCAAACTGTTCCCAATGAAAGTTGGGTTGAGTTGGTCCCCGACGAAAAGTGAAAACTGTTCCCAATGAAAGTTGGGTTGAGTTGGGCCCCGACGAAAAGAGAAAACTGTTCCCAATGAAAGTTGGTTTGAGTTGGTCCCCGACGAAAAGTGAAAACTGTTCCCAATGAAAGTTGGGTTGAGTTGGGCCCCGACGAAAAGTGAAAACTGTTCCCAATGAAAGTCGTGTTGAGATGGTCCCCGACGAAAAGAGAAAACTGTTCCCAATGAAATTTGGTTTGAGTTGGTCCCCGACGAAAAGTGAAAACTGTTCCCAATGAAAGTTGGGTTGAAATGGTCCCCGACGAAAAGTGAAAACTGTCCCTAATGAAAGTTGGGTTGAGTTGGTTGGTCCCTGACGTAAATGAAAACTGTTCCCAATGAAAGTTGGGTTGAGTTGGTCCCCGACGACAAGTGAAAACTGTTCCCAATGAAAGTCGGGTTGAGTTGGTCCCCGTCGAAAAGTGAAAACTGTTCCCAATGAAAGTTGGGTTGAGTTGGTCCCCGACGAAAAGTGAAAACTGTTCCCAATGAAAGTCGCGTTGAGTTGGTCCCCGTCGAAAAGTGAAAACTGTTCCCAATGAAAGTTGGGTTGAGTTGGTCCCCGACGAAAAGTGAAAACTGTTCCCAATGAAAGTTGGGTTGAGTTGGGCCCCGACAAAAAGTGAAAACTGTTCCCAATGAAAGTCGTGTTGAGTTGGTCCCCGACGAAAAGTGAAAACTGTTCCCAATGAAAGTTGGGTTGAGTTGGTCCCCGACGAAAAGTGAAAACTGTTCCCAATGAAAGTCGGGTTGAGTTGGGCCCCGACGAAATGTGAAAACTGTCCCTAATGAAAGTTGGGTTGAGTTGGTCCCCGACGAAAAGTGAAAACTGTTCCCAATGAAAGTCGGGTTGAGTTGGTCCCCGACGAAAAGTGAAAATTGTCCCCAATGAAAATTGGGTTGAGTTGGTCCCCGACCAAATGTGAAAACTGTTCCCAATGAAAGTTGGGTTGAGTTGGTCCCCGTCGAAAAGTGAAAACTGTTCCCAATGAAAGTTGGGTTGAGTTGGTCCCCGACAAAAAGTGAAAACTGTTCCCAATGAATGTTGTGTTGAGTTGGGCCCCGACGAAAAGAGAAAACTATGCCCAATGAAATTTGGGTTGAGTTGGTCCCCGACGAAAAGTGAAAACTGTTCCCAATGAAAGTTGGGTTGAGTTGGGCCCCGACAAAAAGTGAAAACTGTTCCCAATGAAAGTCGTGTTGAGTTGGTCCCCGACGAAAAGTGAAAACTGTTCCCAATGAAAGTTGGGTTGAGTTGGTCCCCGACGAAAAGTGAAAACTGTTCACAATGAAAGTTGGGTTGAGTTGGGCCCCGACGAAAAGTGAAAACTGTTCCCAATGAAAGTTGGGTTGAGTTGGTCCCCGACCAAAAGTGAAAACTGTTCCCAATGAAAGTTGGGTTGAGTTGGTCCCCGTCGAAAAGTGAAAACTGTTCCCAATGAAAGTCGGGTTGAGTTGGGCCCCGACGAAATGTGAAAACTGTCCCCAATGAAAGTTGGGTTGAAATGGTCCCCGACGAAAAGTGAAAACTGTCCCTAATGAAAGTTGGGTTGACTTGGTCCCCGACCAAAAGTGAAAACTGTTCCCAATGAAAGTTGGGTTGAGTTGGTCCCCGACGAAAAGTGAAAACTGTTCCCAATGAAAGTCGGGTTGAGTTGGTCCCCGATGAAAAGTGAAAACTGTTCCCAATGAAAGCTGGGTTGAGTTGGTCCCCGACGAAATGTGAAAACTGTCCCCAATGAAAGCTGGGTTGAGTTGGTCTCCGACGAAAAGTGAAAACTGTTCCCAATGAAAGTTGGGTTGAGTTGGTCCCCGCCGAAAAGTGAAAATTGTCCCCAATGAAAGTTGGGTTGAGTTGGGCCCCGACGAAAAGAAAAAACTGTTCCCAATGAAAGTCGGGTTGAGTTGGGCCCCGATGAAATGTGAAAACTGACCCCAATGAAAGTTGGGTTGAGTTGGTCCCCGACGAAAAGTGAAAACTGTTCCCAATGAAAGTCGGGTTGAGTTGGTCCCCGACGAAAAGTGAAAACTGTTCCCAATGAAAGTTGGGTTGAAATGGTCTCCGACGATAAGTGAAAACTGTCCCTAATGAAAGTTGGGTTGAGTTGGTCCCCGACGAAATGTGAAAACTGTTCCCAATGAAAGTTGGGTTGAGTTGGTCCCCGACGAAAAGTGAAAACTGTTCACAATGAAAGTTGGGTTGAGTTGGGCCCCGACGAAAAGTGAAATCTGTTCCCAATGAAAGTCGGGTTGAGTTTGTCCCCGACGAAAAGTGAAAAGTGTTCCCAATGAAAGTCGGGTTGAGTTGGTCCCCGTCGAAAAGTGAAAACTGTTTCCCAATGAAAGTTGGGTTGAGTTGGTCCCCGTCGAAAAGTGAAAACTGTTCCCAATGAAAGTTGGGTTGAGTTGGTCCCCAACGAAAAGTGAAAACTGTTCCCAATGAAAGTTCGGTTGAGTTGGTCCCCGACGAAAAGTGAAAACTGTTCCCAATGAAAGTCGTGTTGAGTTGGTCCCCGACGAAAAGTGAAAACTGTCCCTAATGAAAGTCGGGTTGACTTGGTCCCCGACCAAAAGTGAAAACTGTTCCCAATGAAAGTTGGGTTGAGTTGGTCCCCGACGAAAAGTGAAAACTGTTCCCAATGAAAGTCGGGTTGAGTTGGTCCCCGACGAAAAGTGTAAAATGTTCCCAATGAAAGTTGGGTTGAGTTGGTCCCCGACGAAAAGTGAAAACTGTTCCCAATGAAATTCGGGTTGAGTTGGGCCCCGACGAAATGTGAAAACTGTCCCCAATGAAAGCTGGGTTGAGTTGGTCCCCGACGAAAAGTGAAAAGTGTTCCCAATGAAAGTTGGGTTGAGTTGGTCCCCGCCGAAAAGTGAAAATTGTCCCCAATGAAAGTTGGGTTGATTTGGGCCCCGACGAAAAGAAAAAACTGTTCCCAATGAAAGTTGGTTTGAGTTGGTCCCCGACGAAAAGTGAAAACTGTTCCCAATGAAATTTGGGTTGAAATGGTCCCCGACGAAAAGTGAAAACTGTCCCTAATGAAAGTTGGTTTGAGTTGGTCCCCGACGAAAAGTGAAAACTGTTCCCAATGAAAGTTGGGTTGAGTTGGTCCCCGACGAAAAGTGAAAACTGTTCCTAATGAAAGTCGGGTTGAGTTGGTCCCCGACGAAAAGTGAAAACTGTTCCCAATGAAAGTTGGGTTGAGTTGGTCCCCGACGAAAATTGAAAACTGTTCCCAATGAAAGTTGGGTTGAAATGGTCCCCGACGAAAAGTGAAAACTGTTCCCAATGAAAATCGGGTTGAGTTGGTCCCCGACGAAAAGTGAAAATTGTCCCCAATGAAAGTTGGGTTGAGTTGGTCCCCGACCAAAAGTGAAAAATGTTCCCAATGAAAGTTGGGTTGAGTTGGTCCACGTCGAAAAGTGAAAACTGTTCCCAATGAAAGTTGGGTTGAGTTGGTCCCCGACGAAAAGTGAAAACTGTTCGCAATGAAAGTCGGGTTGAGTTGGTCCCCGACGAAAAGTGAAAACTGTTCCCAATGAAAGTTGGGTTGAGTTGGGCCCCGACTAAAAGTGAAAACTGTTCCCAATGAAAGTTGGGTTGAGTTGGTCCCCGACGAAAAGTGAAAACTGTTCCCAATGAAAGTGGGGTTGAGTTGGGCCCCGATGAAATGTGAAAACTGTCCCCAATGAAAGTTGGGTTGAGTTGGTCCCCGACGAAAAGTGAAAACTGTTCCCAATGAAAGTTGGGTTGAGTTGGTCCCCGACGAAAAGTGAAAATTGTCCCCAATGAAAGTTGGGTTGAGTTGGAACCCGACCAAAAGTGAAAACTGTTCCCAATGAAAGTTGGGTTGAGTTGGGCCCCGTCGAAAAGTGAAAACTGTTCCCAATGAAAGTTGGGTTGAGTTGGTCCCCGACGAAAAGTGAAAACTGTTCCCAATGAAAGTTGGGTTGAGTTGGGCCCCGACGAAAAGAGAAAACTGTTCCCAATGAAAGTTGGGTTGAGTTGGTCCCCGACGAAATGTGAAAACTGTTCACAATGAATGTTGGGTTGAAATGGTCCCCGACGAAAAGTGAAAACTGTCCCTAATGAAAGTTGAGTTGAGTTGGTCGCCGACGAAAAGTGAAAACTGTTCCCAATGAAAGTTGGGTTGAGTTGGTCCCCGACGAAAAGTGAAAACTGTTCCCAATGAAAGATGGGTTGAGTTGGTCCCCGACGAAAAGTGAAAACTGTTCCCAATGAAAGTTGGGTTGAAATGGTCCCCGACGAAAAGTGAAAACTGTCCCTAATGAAAGTTGGGTTGAGTTGGTCCCTGACGAAAATGAAAACTGTTCCCAATGAAAGTTGGGTTGAGTTGGTCCCCGACGACAAGTGAAAACTGTTCCCAATGAAAGTCGGGTTGAGTTGGTCTCCGTCGAAAAGTGAAAACTGTTCCCAATGAAAGTTGGGTTGAGTTGGTCCCCGACGAAAAGTGAAAACTGTTCCCAATGAAAGTCGCGTTGAGTTGGTCCCCGTCGAAAAGTGAAAACTGTTCCCAATGAAAGTTGGGTTGAGTTGGTCCCCGACGAAAAGTGACAACTGTTCCCAATGAACGTTGGGTTGAGTTGGGCCCCGACAAAAAGTGAAAACTGTTCCCAATGAAAGTCGTCTTGAGTTGGTCCCCGACGAAAAGTGAAAACTGTTCCCAATGAAAGTTGGGTTAAGTTGGTCCCCGACGAAAAGTGAAAACTGTTCCCAATGAAAGTCGGGTTGAATTGGGCCCCGACGAAATGTGAAAACTGTCCCCAATGAAAGTTGGGTTGAGTTGGTCCCCGACGAAAAGTGAAAACTGTTCCCAATGAAAGTCGGTTTGAGTTGGTCCCCGACGAAAAGTGAAAATTGTCCCCAATGAAAATTGGGTTGAGTTGGTCCCCGACCAAATGTGAAAACTGTTCCCAATGAAAGTTGGGTTGAGTTGGTCCCCGTCGAAAAGTGAAAACTGTTCCCAATGAAAGTTTTGGTTGAGTTGGTCCCCGACAAAAAGTGAAAACTGTTCCCAATGAAAGTTGTGTTGAGTTGGGCCCCGACGAAAAGAGAAAACTGTTCCCAATGAAATTTGGGTTGAGTTGGTCCCCGACGAAAAGTGAAAACTGTTCCCAATGAAAGTTGGGTTGAGTTGGGCCCCGACAAAAAGTGAAAACTGTTCCCAATGAAAGTTGGGTTGAAATGGTCTCCGACGATAAGTGAAAACTGTCCCTAATGAAAGTTGGGTTGAGTTGGTCCCCGACGAAAAGTGAAAACTGTTCACAATGAAAGTTGGGTTGAGTTGGGCCCCGACGAAAAGTGAAATATGTTCCCAATGAAAGTCGTGTTGAGTTGGTCCCCGACGAAAACTGAAAACTGTTCCCAATGAAAGTTGGGTTGAGTTGGTCCCCGTCGAAAAGTGAAAACTGTTCCCAATGAAAGTCGGGTTGAGTTGGGCCCCGACGAAATGTGAAAACTGTCCCCAATGAAAGTTGGGTTGAAATGGTCCCCGACGAAAAGTGAAAACTGTCCCTAATGAAAGTTGGGTTGACTTGGTCCCCGACCAAAAGTGAAAACTGTTCCCAATGAAAGTTGGGTTGAGTTGGTCCCCGACGAAAGGTGAAAACTGTTCCCAATGAAAGTCGGGTTGAGTTGGGCCCCGACGAAATGTGAAAACTGTCCCCAATGAAAGCTGGGTTGAGTTGGTCCCCGACGAAAAGTGAAAACTGTTCCCAATGAAAGTTGGGTTGAGTTGGTCCCCGCCGAAAAGTGAAAATTGTCCCCAATGAAAGTTGGGTTGAGTTGGGCCCCGACGAAAAGAAAAAACTGTTCCCAATGAAAGTTGGTTTTAGTTGGTCCCCGACGAAAAGTGAAAACTGTTCCCAATGAATGTTGGGTTGAAATGGTCCCCGACGAAAAGTGAAAACTGTCCCTAATGAAAGTTGGTTTGAGTTGGTCCCCGACGAAAAGTGAAAACTGTTCCCAATGAAAGTTGGGTTGAGTTGGTCCCCGGCGAAAAGTGAAAACTGTTCCCAATGAAAGTCGCGTTGAGTTGGTCCCCGACGAAAAGTGAAAACTGTTCCCAATGAAAGTTGGGTTGAAATGTTCCCCGACGAAAAGTGAAAACTGTCCCTAATGAAAGTTGGGTTGAGTTGGTCCCCGACGAAAAGTGAAAACTGTTCCCAATGAAAGTTGTGTTGAGTTGGGCCCCGACGAAAAGAGAAAACTGTTCCCAATGAAAGTTGGGTTGAGTTGGTCCCCGACGAAAAGTGAAAACTGTTCCCAATGAAAGTCGTGTTGAGTTGGTCCCCGACGAAAAGTGAAAACTGTTCCCAATGAAAGTTGGGTTGAGTTGGTCCCCGACGAAAAGTGAAAACTGTTCACAATGAAAGTTGGGTTGAGTTGGGCCCCGACGGAAAGTGAAATCTGTTCCCAATGAAAGTCGTGTTGAGTTGGTGCCCGACGAAAACTGAAAACTGTTCCCAATGAAAGTTGGGTTGAGTTGGTCCCCGTCGAAAAGTGAAAACTGTTCCCAATGAAAGTCGGGTTGAGTTGGGCCCCGACGAAATGTGAAAACTGTCCCCAATGAAAGTTGGGTTGAAATGGTCCCCGACGAAAAGTGAAAACTGTCCCTAATGAAAGTTGGGTTGACTTGGTCCCCGACCAAAAGTGAAAACTTTTCCCAATGAAAGTTGGGTTGAGTTGGTCCCCGACGAAAAGTGAAAACTGTCCCTAATGAAAGTTGGGTTGAGTTGGTCCCCGACGAAAAGTGAAAACTGTTCCCAATGAAAGTTGGGTTGAGTTGGTCCTCGACGAAAAGTGAAAATTGTTCCCAATGAAAATCGGGTTGAGTTGGTCCCCGTCGAAAAGTGAAAACTGTTCCCAATGAAAGTTGGGTTGAAATGGTCCCCGACAAAAAGTGAAAACTGTCCCTAATGAAAGTTGGGCTGAGTTGGTCCCCGACGAAAAGTGAAAATTGTCCCCAATGAAAGTTGGGTTGAGTTGGAACCCGACCAAAAGTGAAAACTGTTCCCAATGAAAGTTGGGTTGAGTTGGGCCCCGTCGAAAAGTGAAAACTGTTCCCAATGAAAGTTGGGTTGAGTTGGTCCCCGACGAAAAGTGAAAACTGTTCCCAATGAAAGTTGGGTTGAGTTGGGCCCCGACGAAAAGAGAAAACTGTTCCCAATGAAAGTTGGGTTGAGTTGGTCCCCGACGAAATGTGAAAACTGTTCCCAATGAATGTTGGGTTGAAATGGTCCCCGACGAAAAGTGAAAACTGTCCCTAATGAAAGTTGAGTTGAGTTGGTCGCCGACGAAAAGTGAAAACTGTTCCCAATGAAAGTTGGGTTGAGTTGGTCCCCGACGAAAAGTGAAAACTGTTCCCAATGAAATTTGGGTTGAGCTGGTCCCCGTCGAAAAGTGAAAACTGTTCCCAATGAAAGTTGGGTTGAGTTGGTCCCCGACGAAAAGTGAAAACAGTTCCCAATGAAAGTTGGGTTGTGTTGGGCCCCGACGAAAAGAGAAAACTGTTCCCAATGAAAGTTGGTTTGAGTTGGTCCCCGACGAAAAGTGAAAACTGTTCCCAATGAAAGTTGGGTTGAAATGGTCCCCGACGAAAAGTGAAAACTGTCCCTAATGAAAGTTGGGTTGAGATGGTCCCTGACGAAAATGAAAACTGTTCCCAATGAAAGTTGGGTTGAGTTGGTCCCCGACGACAAGTGAAAACTGTTCCCAATGAAAGTCGGGTTGAGTTGGTCCCCGTCGAAAAGTGAAAACTGTTCCCAATGAAAGTTGGGTTGAGTTGGTCCCCGACGAAAAGTGAAAACTGTTCCCAATGAAAGTCGCGTTGAGTTGGTCCCCGTCGAAAAGTGAAAACTGTTCCCAATGAAAGTTGGGTTGAGTTGGTCCCCGACGAAAAGTGAAAACTGTTCCCAATGAAAGTTGGGTTGAGTTGGGTCCCGACAAAAAGTGAAAACTGTTCCCAATGAAAGTCGTCTTGAGTTGGTCCCCGACGAAAAGTGAAAACTGTTCCCAATGAAAGTTGGGTTAAGTTGGTCCACGACGAAAAGTGAAAACTGTTCCCAATGAAAGTCGGGTTGAGTTGGGCCCCGACGTAATGTGAAAACTGTCCCCAATGAAAGTTGGGTTGAGTTGGTCCCCGACGAAAAGTGAAAACTGTTCCCAATGAAAGTCGGGTTTAGTTGGTCCCCGACGAAAAGTGAAAATTGTCCCCAATGAAAATTGGGTTGAGTTGGTCCCCGACCAAATGTGAAAACTGTTCCCAATGAAAGTTGGGTTGAGTTGGTCCCCGTCGAAAAGTGAAAACTGTTCCCAATGAAAGTTGGGTTGAGTTGGTCCCCGACAAAAAGTGAAAACTGTTCCCAATGAAAGTTGTGTTGAGTTGGGCCCCGACGAAAAAGAGAAAACTGTTCCCAATGAAAGTTGGGTTGAGTTGGTCCCCGACGAAAAGTGAAAACTGTTCTCAATGAAAGTCGTGTTGAGTTGGTCCCCGACGAAAAGTGAAAACTGTTCCCAATGAAAGTTGGGTTGAGTTTGGTCCCCGACGAAAAGTGAAAACTGTTCACAATGAAAGTTGGGTTGAGTTGGGCCCCGACGGAAAGTGAAATCTGTTCCCAATGAAAGTCGTGTTGAGTTGGTCCCCGACGAAAACTGAAAACTGTTCCCAATGAAAGTTGGGTTGAGTTGGTCCCCGTCGAAAAGTGAAAACTGTTCCCAATGAAAGTCGGGTTGAGTTGGGCCCCGACGAAATGTGAAAACTGTCCCCAATGAAAGTTGGGTTGAAAGTTGGTCCCCGACGAAAAGTGAAAACTGTCCCTAATGAAAGTTGGGTTGACTTGGTCCCCGACCAAAAGTGAAAACTGTTCCCAATGAAAGTTGGGTTGAGTTGGTCCCCGACGAAAAGTGAAAACTGTTCCCAATGAAAGTCGGGTTGAGTTGGGCCCCGACGAAATGTGAAAACTGTCCCCAATGAAAGCTGGGTTGAGTTGGTCCCCGACGAAAAGTGAAAACTGTTCCCAATGAAAGTTGGGTTGAGTTGGTCCCCGCCGAAAAGTGAAAATTGTCCCCAATGAAAGTTGGGTTGAGTTGGGCCCCGACGAAAAGAAAAAACTGTTCCCAATGAAAGTTGGTTTTAGTTGGTCCCCGACGAAAAGTGAAAACTGTTCCCAATGAATGTTGGGTTGAAATGGTCCCCGACGAAAAGTGAAAACTGTCCCTAATGAAAGTTGGTTTGAGTTGGTCCCCGACGAAAAGTGAAAACTGTTCCCAATGAAAGTTGGGTTGAGTTGGTCCCCGACGAAAAGTGAAAACTGTTCCCAATGAAAGTCGCGTTGAGTTGGTCCCCGACGAAAAGTGAAAACTGTTCCCAATGAAAGTTGGGTTGAAATGTTCCCCGACGAAAAGTGAAAACTGTTCCCAATGAAAGTTGGGTTGAGTTTGTCCCCGACGAAAAGTGAAAACTGTTCCCAATGAAAGTTGGGTTGAGTTGGTCCCCGACGAAAAGTGAAAATTGTTCCCAATGAAAATCGGGTTGAGTTGGTCCCCGTCGGAAAAGTGAAAACAGTTCCCAATGAAAGTTGGGTTGAAATGGTCCCCGACAAAAAGTGAAAACTGTCCCTAATGAAAGTTGGGTTGAGTTGGTCCCCGATGAAAAGTGAAAACTGTTCCCAATGAAAGTTGGGTTGAGTTGGTCCCCGACGAAAAGTGAAAACTGTTCCCAATGAAAATCGGGTTGAGTTGGTCCCCGTCGAAAAGTGAAAACTGTTCCCAATGAAAGTTGGGTTGAAATGGTCCCCGACAAAAAGTGAAAACTGTCCCTAATGAAAGTTGGGTTGAGTTGGTCCCCGACGAAAAGTGAAAACTGTTCCCAATGAAAGTTGGGTTGAGTTGGTCCCGGACGAAAAGTGAAAACTGTTCCCAATGAAAGTCGGGTTGAGTTGGTCCCCGACGAAAAGTGAAAACTGTTCCCAATGAAAGTTGGGTTGAAATGGTCCCCGACAAAATGTGAAAACTGTCCCTAATGAAAGTTGGGTTGAGTTGGTCCCCGACGAAAAGTGAAAACTGTTCCCAATGAAAGTTGGGTTGAGTTGGTCCCCGACGAAAAGTGAAAACTGTTCCCAATGAAAGTCGGGTTGAGTTGGTCCCCGACGAAAAGTGAAAACTGTTCCCAATGAAAGTTGGGTTGAAATGGTCCCCGACAAAAAGTGAAAACTGTCCCTAATGAAAGTTGGGTTGAGTTGGTCCCCGACGAAAAGTGAAAACTGTTCCCAATGAAAGTTGGGTTGAGTTGTTCCCCGACGAAAAGTGAAAACTGTTCCCAATGAAAGTCGGGTTGAGTTGGTCCCCGATGAAAAGTGAAAACTGTTCCCAATGAAAGTTGGGTTGAAATGGTCCCCGACAAAAAGTGAAAACTGTCCCTAATGAAAGTTGGGTTGAAATGTTCCCCGACGAAAAGTGAAAACTGTCCCTAATGAAAGTTGGGTTGAGTTGGTCCCCGACAAAAAGTGAAAACTGTTCCCAATGAAAGTTGGGTTGAAATGTTCTTCGACGAAAAGTGAAAACTGTCCCTAATGAAAGTTGGGTTGAAATGTTCCCCGACGAAAAGTGAAAACTGTCCCTAATGAAAGTTGGGTTAGTTGGTCCCCGACAAAAAGTGAAAACTGTTCCCAATGAAAGTTGGGTTGAGTTGGTCCCCGACGATGTGAAATATGATTTGAGAAGGTGATAATTATCGTCGTCGTCGCAATCATAGTGAGAAACCCTGAATTTGTTCCAGAGTAGATAGACTAAACTAATTGGAGTAGATAGACTAAACTAATTGAAGTAGATAGACTAAACTATCTCCCGGTTCACACTCCACCCTCGTCTACTGAACAGGTGAAGAGGCTCACCCCTTGTTCCCTGTTTAGGATGTGGTTTTCCGGCTTTCTCTTTTCCAATCTCTTCACTCTTATGTAGTCCCCTGCACATCAGTAGCGTTACCGCCTTGCTCGGGGTGATATGATTAAAAAAAAATATTTGATCGTCATCGTCGTCGTGGTTGCAGTTTAAGCTTCGTCGTCATTCGTCCCAACATTGTGTTTTGATACAAGCAGAATATATACCCGAGACAGTGTTATATAACTTTTATAGCAGAAATAAAACCTTCGTGAACATAAGAACTATGGTAAAAATGTTTTCTCTTTCTTGATTGTCTGTCATGTTCAATGTTATTTAAATCCCTATTGATACACCAGCAGTAGTCAGGCATCATTTATTTGTCTCACCGTCACTGGTAACGCTCTTCCATTGTTTTGATATGCTGATGGAATCGTTCTTTTTGCTCATCACTCACATCACCGCAATTATCCGGAAATTTATGTAGATAGCTATGAAAAAAAAAAAAAAAAAAGAAAAAAAAAAGAACTTTAATATCATATTAGCGTATTACTGATAAAGTGTATTTTTTAATTCAAAATACGTTTTTCTTATAAAAATAGTTTATTTCGGGTGGGTGACATCAATTGATTGGTCTACATGAATTTTTTTTTATAATCGTATCGCCCTAAGCAAGGCATTATGCTGCCACTGTTGTGCAGGGGTTACATAGGAGGAAAATTATGAGAAGGGGTGACAAAATACAGGGTGTGTCAGGAAGTGGGTAGGAGAGGGATGAAAATACTGCAGAAATGAGATGAGTGCATGAGAGAGAGGATGCAAGTTAGTGAAATAGAAGATGACTATTGACTTTACATATAAATTCTTGGAGATTGTAGCTGTCAGGGGAAGCAAGTAAATGGAAGGGAATTCCACAGGCGGGAAGTGCGAGAAAAGAAGCTGATGGAGTAGAATTTGCGTTTACATCTTGTTGGTTTCACAGTAAAATGGTGGGACCTAGTTGCTAATCTTGTGGCTCGAGTAAATTCGTATAAAGGGGACACTAGTGAGCTAAGTTCTTCAGAGCAGAAGCCGTGACGACTTTAATTAACTAAATTGTTGCGATCAGCTAAGTTCGTAAATTGATCTTTCTTCCAAGAAATTTCAATACAGCAAAAACGGTAGCTAACCATGAAAATGTAATGTCATTTTCGTAATAAGCATCATCAAATTAGATAAAAAAACTTGTTTTCATTCTTGGCACCAAAAATCGTGTTGATCAGTGTAATAGATTTCAGGTTGTTATTGGGACTCAGACTCGGCCTAAAGAATATTTGTGTGAAGTTTGGTGAGAATCTGATAAAAATTGTGGATTTGTATAAAGGACATACAGACTGATAAACAGACACACACACAAAAATATTGCCTTTTATATATATACATACATTATCGATTTTCTGCACTATTGTAAGAACTGCAACCTTGAAACTTCTGAATATCGTTTCTTATGTCTTTTTCTATGAATGTATCAAATTTGATTAAAATCGGACCACTCCTTCTATAACCCGATTTTTTCGATTATCGATTTTCGATATTTATCGGGGGTACCTCGACACAAAATCTAGTTAAGAACACTCACAGACGTTTATAGTACAACTGTGTAAATTTTCAAGAAAATCGGTTCAGCCGTTTCGGAATCTATAGGTAACGGACACACACATACACACAGACACGCACACACACATACACACACACAGACAATGTTCCATTTATAAATAAGTTTAGATGTTTTAAAAGATTCAAAGACTTATCCTAAGTGTGTGTTATATGTTCTATTATTCGTGTTGATGAATTTTTGACGATTTCATTTCTTGAAGGAAAATGTGATTTCTTGATTTTATCTTCAAACTTCAGACGGCAGTTTTTCAGAATACATCAAATAATTTCAATAACTTCAATAAAACATATTAATGCTACCTAAGATATTAACTCAGTATTTGACATCTAAATTGATTGTTTAAAATTTGACAAATTTGAATTACTGAAGCTTATATGATTTATTTAATGACTTCAGACAGGGTGTAGTTCACAAAAAATCTTCTGACGATTGGATGGGGAAATCCATGTAAATCTGAATACAGATTTAAATATGCAAATTATAATCTATCTATCTATCTATCTATCTATCTATCTATCTATCTATCTATCCTAATGCTTCTAAAACAAAACTGCTGTCAATCATCGCAGCTAACCTCTCCTGCCCCCCCCCCCCCCAAGCATGGACCAAGCAAGTCTCTCTGAAAGCAATATACTGCGCCTCCTCGGCCTTACACTATCTTGCGACCTCAAGTGGAATAATTACATTGAGTCAATAGCTAAATCCACTGTTAGGAAGATTGGGGCACTGTGTCGGGCCAGGAAGTTTATTCCGCCTGAATCCATCTTGCACATATACAAATCAACCATCCGTCCGTGCAATGGATACTACTGTCATATATGGTCAGGCACCTCCGCTGTTCATCTCAGTATTCTCGACAGGCTCCAAAGGAAAATCTGTAATGTTGTACTTGGCCGCTTGACTCCAACCACTTTCTCACTGGCGGGAAGTGGTTTCCCTCTGTCTATTCTACAAATATTTTCATGGCTTCTGCTCCGACGAACTTAAGTCACCGGTGTTCCCACCACAAAAATTTACACGTGCAACCAGACTGGCAACAGGGTCCCACCCATTTACAGTTAAATCAACCAAATGCAGCCGTTAATTTTACTCCAGCAGCTTCTTTTCTTGCACTTCCCGCTTGTGGAACTCCCTTCCATATGCTTGCTTTCCTGACTGCTACAACCTCCATGAATTTAAGTGCAATGTCAATACCCATCTCTTATCCACTTAACTTCAATTATTTTTACATCACCCTGTATATCTTGTTCTTTTCCTTTCTCTCTACCTTTGCAACTGTCTTCACACCTGTGTTCCCTTCCTTCTCTTGCCCTTTCTCTGACAACCCCTGTATCTGGTTCGTCTTTATCTTCACTTTCCTCCTGTCTAAACTTTTACTCTTATGTAGACCCCTGCGCATTAGTGGCTTTGCCGCCTTGCTTGGGGTGAAACGATAAAAAAAAAAACTTTTTATGACGTATGGTCAAATGTGTCTTTTAGATTACTTTTGAAAACTGGTATTTTGCAATCTTGTCTCTGAGATTTACTTCTATCGTGAATTTAATTCCTACTGGGCTCACTACTTCCATGACCTTGAACCAGACTAAGTAAGCTAAGCATTATAAATACGTATCTCACTTTCGCAGTCTTATCTCTTATATAAACCCCGTCTTTTTGCTAAGGTAATAAAATCACAAAAGCTCTGTACATTTTATTTGGGGTACACGAAAGCCTCCGAGCCCCTCCGATCCCCATCTTGAATTTCTTTTTCGGGGATTTTTCTTTTAGCTTAACTTTTCAACCTTGACCACAGAACGAATTATCTGTTACCGGCTTCACTTAGTTCTCTCTTTTTTATTCACTCCATCCCATAAGACACACCCACCCTTTGCTGACCGACTGACGACATCACAGCAACTTAGGCGAATACAATACTCTCACGCCTGAGTGACCGGTTGACTTCGAAATGGCTGAATTTCACGGCCTTTTGAACGTGATTCTTCCATGTTTAACCGTCGCTTTTAATAACAACATCAAAAAAAGAAAGAAAGAAAGAAAGAAAGAAAGAAAGAACGGAAAAAGAACGACAAAAAAAGGACAAAAGAAAAAAAAGGAACAGTGGTTTAAGAATAAATGATTTAATAAGAAAGAAAGAAAGAAAGAAAGAAAGAAAGAAAGAAAGAAAGAAACGACGGTAGTTAAAGAACAATGTTTTAATAGGAAAGAAAGAACACACTATTTAATTTGAAAGAAAGAAATGTTTCAGGGTAAAAATATTACAAATAAGAAAGAAAGAAAGAAAGAAAGAAAGAAAGAAAGAAAGAAAAAGAAAGAACGGAAAAAGAACGACAAAAAAGGACAAAAGTAAAAAAGGAACAGTGGTTTAAGAATAAATGATTTAATAAGAAAGAAAGAAAGAAAGAAAGAAAGAAAGAAAGAAAGAAAGAAACGACGGTAGTTAAAGAACAATGTTATAATAGGAAAGAAAGAACACACTATTTAATTTGAAAGAAAGATATGTTTCAGGGTAAAAATATTACAAATAAGAAAGAAAGAAAGAAAGAAAGAAAGAAAGAAAGAAAGAAAGAAAGAAAGAAGAAATAAAGAAAGTACGAAAGAAAGAAAGAAAGAAAGTACGAAAGGAAGAAAGAAAGAAAGAAAGAAAGAACGGAAAAAGAACGACAAAAAAGGACAAAAGAAAAAAAGGAACAGTGGTTTAAGAATAAATGATTCAATAAGAAAGAAAGAAAAGAAAGAAAGAAACGACGGTAGTTAAAGAACAATGTTTTAATAGGAAATAAAGAACACACTATTTAATTTGAAAGAAAGAAATGCTTCAGGGTAAAAATATTACAAATAAGAAAGAAAGAAAGAAAGAAAGAAAGAAAGTAGGAAAGAAGAAAAGAAAGAAAGTAGTAGGAAAGAAAAGAAAGAAAGAAAGAAAGAAAGTAGGAAAGAAGAAAAGAAAGAAAGGATGGGAAATAAATAAATCATGAACGAAAGAAAGAAAGAAAGAAAGAAAGAAAGAAAGAAAGAAAGAAGAAGAATAAATAAGGAAAGAAAGAAGAGCAGTGTTTTAAGAATAAACGATTTAATAAGAAAAAGATGTTTCAGAGTAAATGCATTTATGTGAAAGAAAGAAAGAAAGAAAAAAAGAAAGAAAGAAAGAAAGTCCCTATTTTTGTAGCACATGATAAATATACCCGGGGTAGCTTGTTCTATCCGAGCGGTTTTCTTTCTCGTATTCTCTCTTATTCTCGTTTCCCATTCTTTTCAGCAGCCATGATAGTGTTCCTTGTCATAAAGATGTCCGCCTTCTGACATCCACTTGGAATTTTATAGGCCATTAACGGTAAGCGAAGCGGAAGGAAGAATGGTAAGATTTCACACCAGATTCATCCTGACCTTGGCTTTCCAATTCCTTCTAGCAACTTCATGAGTTGTCTGCTCTTTACATTTTTTTTTATGGCTGTAAGACACATTTTTTTTCCTTTTTAGTTTGACATTGTTTCCATCTTGTAGGACAAGTGTTTCGTAGATACTTGCGGTCATTTCAAGTCCGGTTGATGCCATTTCGATATTTTATTCGGGGAGGGGGGTAGTTCTTAACCTATTCTTGTTTATCACAGTCTGATTATCTATCTATCTATCTATCTATCTATCTATCTATCTATCTATCTATTATTTTTTTTTTTAATCATATCGCCCCAAGCAAGGCGGTGACGCCACTGAGGCGCATGGGGCTACTTAAGAGTAAAATGATTTATTTTTTATCTTATCACCCCGAGCAAGGCGATAACGCCACTGATGTGCAGGGAGCTACGTAATAGTGAAAAGATTGGAAAAGAGAAAGCCGGAAACCACATCCTAAACAGGGAACAAGGGATGAGCCTCTTAACCTGTTCAATAGACATGGGTGGAGTGTGAACCGGACGATAGATAGATCTATCTACTCCAATTAAAAAAAAAAAACAAAGTGAGAAGATTGGAAAAGAGAAAACCGGAAACCACATCCTAAACAGGGAACAAGGGATGAGCCTCTTCACCTGTTCAAAAGACGTCGGTGGAGTGTGAACCGGGCGATAGTTAAGTCTATCTACTCCAATTGAGAACAAAAAAAAAAAAGAGAAAAGAAAAAAAAAGTGAAAGATTGGAAAAAATAAAAATAAAAAAAGAAAGCCGGGAACTACATTCTAAACAGGAAACACCTGTTCAAAAGATGTGGGTGGAGTGTGACTCGAGCGATAGTTAAGTCTATCTATCTAATTTCATCATCTATCTATCTATCTATCTATCTATCTATCTATCTATCTATCTATCTATCTATGCAGGTCAAATCATCATCATATCTTTATATTTATCTGTAAAAGCGCCCTCTGTATTCTATTTTCAGCAGATTTTTTTTTGCAAATTTCTACCAATTTTTAAAAAAATTCAATAAACCGCTATACCGTCTTTTCTTTCTCACCATCTGTCGTCATATTTAACGCGCACGTGCAGACACTGACACACAAGGAACAGATACGCACCCGCATACACCCAATCGCACATAATTATAAACGTGCACCCGCACACGTACACGTACTGGTCGTGGGTATGATGGTGAACTGCATCCGGCAGCAAGGCCTTTGATTGGAAGGTTGTGAGGCGCATGGAACCAACTCTCAAATGTCGTTGTTCCCAGGTCCACCCTGACCCAGAGTGGTAGCATCTGTTAGGGTCCCAGCAATAGGCAAATAGTTTACCCCTAAACTGGGGTCAAAACACTATGAAAGTATAAAAAAAGACTTTTATAGAAATATATACATAAAAATAGACTTCTATAGAAAATATACATTTTTGAAAGAAAAAAAAATTGCCGTAATACATTCTTAAAGCGCAGGGGGTTACATAGAGCGACTGGGTATCGGAAATGTCAGAAGGAGGGTGATAGACGAGTAAGGAGGTACATAGGAAGAGTGTTGGAGAGAATGGGTGCGAGTTAGTATGTTAGGAGGTGTCTATTGACCTTACATTTAAACACCTGGAGGTTGTAGTCGTCGGGGAAGCAAGCATGCGGAAGGGAATTCCACAGGCGGGAAGTGCGAGAAAAGAAGCTGTTGGTGTAGAAAATTGCGGTTACATTTCATCGGTTTCACTGTAAAAGGGTGGGACCTAGTTGCTAATCTAGTATCTCGTGCAAACTCACACCTAGGGGGCACCAGTGATTTAAGCTGCTCGGCTCCCCGATTTCTCGTTCCGAGTCGATATCCACTGCACCACAACGAAACAAATTTAAAATAACGTCCCTTTGCGATCGCGCTTATAAAACAAAAGATTAAAATGAGTGCATTTCATTAACTATTCAAGTTGTAGCAGGAAACACATATTGTGTTTCTCGTTGCACTGGATATGACGATAAACGAGATCCGGCAGCAAGGCCTCTGATTGGGCGATTGGAGGTTTTCAGGAGCATGGAATCACCTCTTAACTGCTGTTGTTCAAAGGTTCACCCTAACTCGGGCTGGTAGATATTGTCAGGGTCCCAGTGATGAGCAAATAGTGAACCCCAAAACATTAGAAAATTATAAAAATGCATTTTTATAGTAAAATGTGAACAATGCATTTAAAATAAATGACCAACAATAGATTTTATAATAAAATGATCATCAATACATTTTTATAGTAAAATGTCAAGCAATACAACACTAAAAAAAAAAAGAAAAAAAAAAAGAAATATACAGTATAATTAACAAAAATACATTTTTATAAAAAATAATAACAATACATTTTTATGGTAGATTGACAGTCAATACATGACCAGCCTTTGAGATTTGAAAAAGAAATCACTCGACCGGCGGTCGAGAGCGAGGGAAAATTTACCCGCCCCACAATCATTTTACTCGACCGACTCCATTTTCTTAATAGTCGCCTTACGTAAAAATAGCGTGAATCGCTAACGGAAAACAAAAAATGAAATTTTAATTAAGCTTTCGAACGTGTTAGAAAGGATTTAAATTAAAAAAAAAATAATAACAACAAAATTCGATCTTTTCTCTTAATAGTAGCATAAACATTTTGATGATAAAACTTTGTTTTTATTTAGTTTGAGCTCTTTAACATCATGATATGCTGTTTTTTTTCTTTTAGCAATTGAGTGGAGGTACCTAAATTCATAGTTTCTTTCTACAACTTCCATCTCATAGATGATAAAAAATAACAAATCTGATTTTCTCAACGATTTTCTATATTTTTCGGTGCGTGGTTGAAAGCAGTATGCATAGTTTTTCTTCATTTCAAATGTTCGTTTTTAATTGTACTTTTACTAAGCGTTAATTAGACGAATGCTTACAATGACCGGGACGATAAAAGCGAGACAGAGTTCAATATATGTCATTGTATCTCATTCTAAGTAATTTGTGAATCTTCAATGGCATTTTTTTGGGTTGTAAAAGGAATCAAATTTCCTTTTATTTTTAATCGACCGCGGGTAAAGAGGCTCATTCCTTGTTCCCTGTTGAGGATGTGGTTTCCGGCTTTCTCTTTCCAATCTTTTCACTATTACGTAGCCCCTTGCACATCAGTGGCGTTACCGCCTTGCTCGGTGTGATACGATTAAAAAAAAATTAACTTGAAATCAGTTGTGAGTCTGAGGCCAAATATCCTATCAAGGCACGGGGCCACCTCAAGGAGGCGTCCATTCATCATGACTTATGGTAGTTCGGAGTCTGATCGGTGGTGATGGAATGTAACCAGTTTGGTTTTAGAGGCACTGAATCTAAGTTTTTCCCCTATTGGGAAGCTAGTGTTAGTGTTGTCACCTTTCTGATCAGAGTTCAATTGAACAATATTTCTTGGAAAAACATAGCTATGTAGGTAATACCGCGAGGTTGTAAAAAATACCAGGTTGGGAAACTGGCGCGGGATATCCTTCTCTCAATGAGGGTGAATGGGTCTCTCTTAAGCCGTGGTAGGCAACCCATCTAGTGATGGTGTCACGATAAAAACACCCTTGGTAGCTCTAGCGAAGCATCAAGTATTCAGCTACTGACAAGATTTTGAATGTCGGCTGAGGCCGCAGAATGATGATGATGTTAGATCAGAATAGAAGTCGGCTGCCAATTTCCGATCGTGTAGATTTTTACAGGTGCGCTCGGATAAATGATCGGTATATATTTTTAGGTAGATCATTTATATAAATCAGAAAGAGGCCTGGTCCGGGAAATGACGCCTCGAGGATGCCTTGGCTGACCGCTTGCTCCTCAGAGCATTTGTCATTAATAACTACTTTCAGGGATCTACCTGTTAGGAAGGATTTTATATCAGGGAAAAAACTTTTAGTGATTCTATAGCCGGAAAGTTTGTGTAATAAAATCTTGTGCTACGCCCTGTTGAAGGCCTTCAAGATATTTAATGCTATGGTCCTAGTGGTATGTGTGTCATCAAGGGCCTCACGAATTCTGTGTGTAATGGTAGTTAGGATGTCAGCAGTGGATCGGGCTGATAAAAACCCATACTACTCGTCACATAAGGATTTGTTTTTATTCAGATGCTCGACTTTCTTGTGAATGGGGTCAAAAATTTTGCTGAGAAAACTAATAGATTTGTACTGGGAGGGGAGGATCAGTTGCCCGGGTTTTTCAAGACCGGGTATATGTTTGCCACTTTCCATATGCTTAGGAAATATTTTTCCAAGATGAATCAGGGATAATTCTGGGTTGATATTCTTAAGGACGATCACGTAATTTTTATCCCGGCCAGTGGCTCATTTTGGGTCGAGGCTTTTGATAAGTTTAGAGACATCTTTTACTCAAATGAGTATACTACTGAGATTGTGCTCACAGAGACGTGGGAAGTTGGGGAGGTGATGACCTTTGTAATCTAACGTTGAGTTTGAGGCAAAGATCGAGTTAAAGAGTTTCGCCTTATCTGTCGAGGAGGATATGACCTCGGGTCTATTTATAATAGTAGTCACAGCCGCATTGGTACTGTTCTTAATTTAGTTGGTCTTCTTTCAAAATTCGCGGACAACAAGCAACCACTATGGAGGATATCGGAGAAATGTTGAAAGAAACGAGAGAATCAGATGAGAAAGATTGTGTGCAGAAAAAGCAACAATTCCTGGTCTTTTATTACCATCTTTACTTAATAATATTATTTTTTTTCTCATATTCTACCACACTCACTAATCCCATTACGTCTTAGTGGCTATATTGCCTTGCTCGGAATGAAAGGATTAAGAAAATACTAGGAGAATGTGCACCACATACATCTTTTTCCTTAAAATTGATACTTAAGAAACAGATTACTTCCCTGAAAAATACAATCTTACCATCTTCAAGTCAAGAGTTAATCATTTTCTATCCCCCTTATCCTCATAATCTCCACTCCCACGTACCTTCTCTTTTATTCAATATGGCGCACCTTATTCATTATTACCATTTTTGACTCAAACGTGCGAGTCGTGTAACGATTAGATACTCGAAAAGAGAAATGTTTGCAGATTTCAAAAGAATGCTCCAGGAAAAGATATTCGGTTCCAATGAAGAAGTGATATCGGAAATTGAGGCGTATTTTGAGGCCAAAGACAAATCGTTCTGCAAAAAAGGCATCGAATTGTTAGAGAAGCGTTGGAATCAGTGTATCATCCTAGAAGGAGACTATGTTGATGAATAAAGTCGAATTTTGCCTAAAAATTGTTGTTTTATGAGTTAGGTCCTGGATTTATTGCGTGATAGGTTAATTTCTGCAACAGGTATATTAGTAAATAGATTTTTAACATCAAGCGACGCGAGAGTGCCATTGTTTGGTGCAGTAAATCTAAGAATTCGGACGAATTCATGGGTTGACTTAATGCTATAAATGGTGGAAAGGTATTAAAATAATTGATCAAAAAAATTATATAAAAAGTTAATGAAAATACCTTGTCTGCCATTTTTAATGAAACACACACACACACACACACACACACACACACATATATATATATATATATATATATATATATAGAGAGAGAGAGAGAGAGAGAGCGAGAGAGAGAAAGAGAGAGAGAATTAGTACAGGTAAAATTTTTGTCACTTAGCTGATTTGATGTTATCTTCAGCTTCCCGAATCTAGAGTTTCGTAGACGGATCCTCCGAGAATCACTCTGTCCACTCATCAGTGGGTATCATCAGTTGACTACTTATGTCTCGATTTTTCTAATTTTTAAGAACTTTTATTGGTGCAAGTTCTTTCATAATGTATGCGTGCGCTTGCGTACGTGTGATGTGATATGTGTTTGTGTGTGTGTGTGTGTATGTGTGCACACTCGTGCGTGCGTGTGTTTGTAGGAAGCATAATAGTATCCGAAACAAAACGTGCAAATGTTGAGTCAAATTGGAAAATATTTTTATCAAAGACGTGTTTCGCCGGAGAAAAGCTTATGTTCTCTTTGTCCTAGTCAGTTCCAAAACATCGTCACATTCCACTTTTGCACAAATTTCCTTGAGAAAAGTATGAATCCATATATTCTTCAATTTATCGATTAAACAGCAGGGTAGACTGAGATGTAACTGTGGTTGGCAACCAGCCCAGGCAAAGGACTGAATTCAAAACTGTTTAGTGTGGTCAATTAACCTAGGAGTAAACCTTAAATCCCAATCTGTTGTAATGTGATCGATCCCGACTTGGCAGCTCAGATACAGTCACTTTCTCACTGGTGCAATATGACTTGCTGTGACTTTTCTACAAATACTTTCACGGCTTTCTACAAATACTTTCTGATGAACCTTAGCTCACTAGTGCCTCCTATATATGAATTTACTCGAGCCACAAGATTAGCAACTAGGTCCCACCTATTCACTGAGAAACAAATAAAAGTTCAAATAATACCCCATTAGCTTCTTTTCTCGTAATTCCCGCATGTGGAATTCCCTTCCGTTTACTTGCTTCCCAGACAGCTACAATCTCCAAGAGTTTAAATGTAAAGTCAATAGTCATCTCCTGTCTCACTAACCTGCATCCTCCCTCTCATGCTCCTTTCTCCGTCCACTCCACTCTCATCAGTATTCTCATCCTTCTCTTACCTTCTTCCTGACACCCCCTGTAACTTGTCACTCTTATATATATTATTATGTCAATAAAAAGTGGGAGATCAATTTTATATTACAATCAATATATAAATTGATCCCTCACTTTATGGCTACAGTCATCCTTCTCTCACCCACTTCCTGACATCCCCTATAACCTGTAACTATTTCTCATAACTTTCCTCCTATGTAACCCCCTGCAAAATAGTGGCAGTAAAATGCCTTGCTTGGGGCGATATGATTATAAAAAAAAGTGTTGGCAAATAGACAGCGGACAGGCAATAGTAAAACCATTGTTCTAGCCCACTTGTTAAATAAAACTTTCTCGGGTATATATTTCTTCTGGGACCCACGATATCTGAGTGAATCAGTTATGCTTGATACGAAAGTAGCAACCACGAAGACGAAGACGGACATTAATTCTGAAACAATTCGGTGGGTTTCACTAACTGCGACGACGACGATACTCAAATCTTCTGGGGCGACAATAACGAGATTTAAACTTTTCAAATCATAAATCACTTCGTCGGGGACCACTCATCCGGATTTCTACGTAAATCAGTTTCAGTTCAAATAATTTCTGTCGGGAAACAACGTCAACCCGACTTTCACTGGACAAATTTCACAAACTTTTTTTCATAAACAACTTTAATGGAGGAACAAACCACTTCTTCTACTAGGAATGTCAGAGAAATAAACTGCTTCTTTTTCTTCTCCTCCTTCGTCGTCCCCGTCAGGACATCTTTTCAAACAAAGTAGTGACATCTGTGGTGACGTGTCGGGGAGTGAGGAACTTCTTTCGGTCAGAGTTGTCAGCACCCCTGCATTCAGAAAGAAAATCACCACTCCAAAGTAACCCGGTGGTTAAGACGGCCTTAGAGCCCAACCGTTCTTTTCGACGGTTGAAACCCAACTCTTCAAAATCAAACTAAAATTTACTTCTCAACTGTGAGCTAGACATCATTTCCGCTCTACTGATAACTGTCTTCCGGTGCAATTCTGAATGTGGAGCATAACCACTTCTTTCCTTTCTTTATTTGATACTGGGACACAACTGTATGTATTCCCTGTTGAGGCGCATACAATTTATAACAATTCCCGAATAACATAGCAACTAGGTACCACCCTTTTACTGTGAAACCAATAACATGTAAACGCAAATAGATAGCAGCTTACGGCCTATCACGTTGAATACACCGGTTCTCGCTCGATCACCGAAGTTAAGCAACGTTGAGCCTGGTTAGTACTTAGATGGGTGACCGCTTGGTGATACCAGGTGCTGTAAGCGTTTAGTGACGGATGTGCGTTGTGGTGCAGTGGATATCGGCTCTCAAAGAGAAATCGGTGAGCCGAGTTCGAATTCTAGTTGAATACCCTGCATTCACTTAAGCACTGGTACCCTTGGGAAAGGTATTAATCTGTCCCTCCCCTCCAGTTATGGGTTTAAAACAAGTGTAGGACTTAGAGACCCAGGCTCTTAAAAACAAATCCCAATGAATCTTGATACTCTAAAAGAAAAATGTTGTAAAAAATAAAATAACCTTTGGTCATTTATGACCTTAAATGATCCCATAAGGATTGATAGGTCGTTAAACCTTGAAACAAACAAACAAGCAAATAGATATGTAAATACAAATTCTACTCCACAGCTTATTTTCTCGCACTTATCGCCTGTGGAATTCCCTTCCATTTACTTGCTTCCCCGACAGCAACAATCTCCAAGAATTTAAATGTAAAGTCAATAGTCATCTCCTATCTCACTAACCTGCATCCTCTCTCTCTCTCTCATGCTCTTTTCTCCGTCGACACCACTCTCATCAGTATTCTCATCCTTCTCTTACTCTCTTCCTGATACCCCCTATAACCTGTCCCTCTTTCTCATAACTTTCCTTCTATGTAACCTCCTACGCACCAATGGCAGTAAACTGTCTTGCTTGGGGCGATATGATTATATATATATATATAAACTACCACATACATTTCATAACAATCTACTTTATAAATCTCATAACTATCTACCGCTAGCAGTATAGCCCGGCGTTGCTCGGGTGTAATGAAATCTTTAAAACCAATCCATGGTCCTGGAGCTCAGACTCTTTGAACGTTGGCACGAAAGACTAAAAAGCAATTGTTGTTTCCAGTTAAAGTGAAATCGTAGACTGAAAGAAAAATGAATGGATGTAAGTCAAATTTGGATTTCCTGGTATCGATATCAAATAAGTTTTTTCGTCGTAAACTGAATTTTGAAGGCTAAATAAGTCCTCTGAGTAAATGGTATCATGGCCGAGACTAAGAACTGCAATTATACCTACTTAGAGCCAAACCCGAAGCAAAAACTAAAATAAAAGAGCTGAAAAATACAGACATACAGGCAGATAAACAGACACACACACAAACATCTTGCCTTATATATATATATATATAATCGATTTTCTGCGCTATTGTAAGAACTGCAACCTTGAAACTTCTGAATATCGTTTCTTATGTCTTTGTCTATGAGTGTATCAAATTTGATTAAAATCGGACCAATCCTTCTATAACCTGATTTTTCGATTATCGATTTTCGATATTTATCGGGGGTACCTCGACACAAACCTAGCAAAGAACACTCGCAGACGCTTATAGTACAACTGTGTCAATTTTCAAGAAAATCAGTTCAGCCGTTTCAGAGTCTATAGGTAACGGATACACACACACACACACACACACACACACACACACACACACATACAGACAAAGTTCCATTTATAAAGAAGTTTAGATTTAAAATTTATAACAATCAAGTATATGAATTTAATAATCCCCTTTACTATGTGGATGTCCATAGTATCGCTTCAAAAAGTTACGTCCACAGCGTCGAATAACTTTCATTTCTTGTCTATTTCAATTGTAAGAAACAAGTTTCACTCGGGCAGCTTTCATCCAACAGCGGCTGATTTGTGGAACGGACCATCTTAACCTCTTAGAGTCAAGGGTCAATCATTACCTATACTGCTTATCCTGATCTTCCTCCCCTTACGTCTTTACCACACACCTCATTCAGTAACCACCCACCCTGAGTGGCTTTCGGGCCTTGTATTAGGTGAACACGAGTAGAAATGAATAAATAAATAAAATAATCAAATGAAATTTGCTCTTAGTTTGTTGATGGTGATTTATGTATTGTTACCCCCCCCCCCCTCCCCCCACCTCCTCAGTGTCGCGTAGCATTTCCTCGGGGTGTAATTACTCGTACCTCCTTACACCTGGGAAATCTAATATTTGTAATTTTTCTTTTCACAGGTGCGATTATTAGTAGATGCTTTAAAAGGCTTTGTCTGGTTGCTGTGAATGAAGTCGCTTACATTTGGCCGTGGAGTTGCTTATTATTTTGTTTGAAGCTCCTCACCCTAACCCCGATCATAACACCCTCCCCGGTTACAATTTCGTTTTCTACTTTATCGCTTGTCTCGGTTTGTTCGTTGTTATTTCCTCATTTGTGATTGCGTCTTTCTTTCTTTATTAAACCTTTTTATTCTAAAATCTTTCTTTCTTTCCTAATAAATAATTTATTCTTAAACTACTTTCCGCTTGTTTGTTTGCTTTAGTTCTTTCTTTCTTATTAAATAATTTATTCTTAAACCACTGTCCTTCCTTCCTTCCTTCCTTCCTTCCTTCCTTCCTTCCTTCTTCCTTCCTTCCTTCCTTCTTTTTTTAGATCATTTATTCTAAAACCACATATTGTTCTTTCTTTCTTTCTTTCTTTCTTTCTTTCTTTCTTTCTTATTAAGCACTTTTTATTCTAAAATCTTTCTTTCCTAATAAATAATTTATTCTTAAACTGCTTTCCGCTTGTTTGTTTGCTTCGTTCTTTCTTTCTTATTAAATAATTTATTCTTAAACCACTGTCCTACCTTCCTTCCTTCCTTCCTTCCTTCCTTCCTTCCTTCCTTCCTTCCTTCCTTCCTTCCTTCCTTCCTTCCTTCTTTTTTTAAGATCATTTATTCTAAACCCTGTCTTATTCTTTCTTTCTTTCTTTCTTTCTTTCTTTCTTTCTTTCTTTCTTTCTTATTAAGCCTTTTATTCTAAAATCTTTCTTCTTTCCTAATAAATAATTTATTCTTAAACTACTTTCCGCTTGTTTGTTTGCTTCGTTCTTTCTTTCTTATTAAATAATTTATTCTTAAACCACTGTCCTTCCTTCCTTCCTTCCTTCCTTCCTTCCTTCCTTCCTTCCTTCTTTTTTTTAGATCATTTATTCTAAAACCACATATTGTTCTTTCTTTTTCTTTCTTTCTTTCTTGCTTTCTTTCTTTCTTTCTTTCTTTCTTTCTTTCTTTCTTTCTTTCTTATTAAGCCTTTTATTCTAAAATCTTTCTTTCCTAATAAATAATTTATTCGCTACTTTCCGCTTGTTTGTTTGCTTCGTTCTTTCTTTCTTATTAAATAATTTATTCTTAAACCACCCATCCTTCCTTCCTTCCTTCCTTCCTTCATTCCTTCCTTCCTTCCTTCCTTCTTTTTTTAGATCATTTATTCTAAAACCACATATTGTTCTTTCTTTCTTTCTTTCTTTCTTTCTTTCTTTCTTTCTTTCTTTCTTATTAAGCCTTTTATTCTAAAATCTTTCTTTCCTAATAAATAATTTATTCTTAAACTACTTTCCTTGTTTTGTTTGCTTCGTTCTTTCTTTCTTATTAAATAATTTATTCTTAAACCACTGTCCTTCCTTCCTTCCTTCCTTCCTTCCTTCTTCTTCTTCCTTCTTTTTTTTTTAGATCATTTATATTCTAAAACCACATATTGTTCTTTCTTTCTTTCTTTCTTTCTTTCTTTCTTTCTTTCTTATTAAGCCTTTTTATTCTAAAATCTTTCTTTCCTAATAAATAATTTATTCTTAAACTACTTTCCTTTGTTTGTTTGTTCGTTCTTTCTTTCTTATTAAATATGTGTTCCTTCTTAAACCACTGTCCTACTTCCTTCCTTCCTTCCTTCCTTCCTTCCTTCCTTCCTTCCTTCCTTCCTTCTTTTTTTAGATCATTTTATTCTAAAACCACATATTGTTCTTTCTTTCTTTCTTTCTTTCTTTCTTTCTTTCTTTCTTTCTTTCTTATTAAGCCTTTTATTCTAAAATCTTTCTTTCTTTCCTAATAAATAATTTATTCTTAAACTACTTTCCGCTTGTTTGTTTGCTTCGTTCTTTCTTTCTTATTAAATAATTTGTTCTTAAACCACTGTCCTTCCCTTCCTTCCTTCCTTCCTTCCTTCCTTCCTTCCTTCCTTCTTTTTTTAGATCATTTATTCTAAAACCACATATTATTCTTTCTTTCTTTCTTTCTTTCTTGCTTTCTTTCTTTCTTTCTTTCTTTCTTTCTTTCTTTCTTATTAAGCCTTTTATTCTAAAATCTTTCTTTCTTTCCTAATAAATAATTTATTCTTAAACTACTTTCCGCTTGTTTGTTTGCTTCGTTCTTTCTTTCTTATTAAATGTATTTATTCTTAAACCACTGTCCTTCCTTCCTTCCTTCCTTCCTTCATTCCTTCCTTCCTTCCTTCCTTCTTTTTTTTAGATCATTTATTCTAAAACCATATTGTTCTTTCTTTCTTTCTTCTTTCTTTCTTTCTTTCTTTCTTTCTTTCTTATTAAAGCCTTTTATTCTAAATCTTTCTTTCCTAATAAATAATTTATTCTTAAACTACTTTCCGCTTGTTTGTTTGCTTCGTTCTTTCTTTCTTATTAAATAATTTATTCTTAAACCACTGTCCTACCTTCCTTCCTTCCTTCCTTCCTTCCTTCCTTCCTTCCTTCCTTCCTTCCTTTCTTTTTTGAATCATTTATTCTAAAACCACATATTATTCTTTCTTTCTTTTCATGCTTTCTTTCTTTCTTTCTTTCTTTCTTATTAAGCCTTTTATTCCCCTACCAAATCTTTCTTTCTTTCCTAATAAATAATTTATTCTTAAACTACTTTCCGCTTGTTCTTTGTTTACTTCGTTCTTTCTTTCTTATTAAATAATTTATTCTTAAACCACTGTCCTTCCTTCCTTCCTTCCTTCCTTCCTTCCTTCCTTCCTTCCTTCCTTCCTTCCTTCTTTTTTAGATCATTTATTCTAAAACCACATATTGTTCTTTCTTTCTTTCTTTCTTTCTTGCTTTCTTTCTTTCTTTCTTTCTTTCTTTCTTTCTTTCTTATTAAGCCTTTTATTCTAAAATCTTTCTTTCTTTCCTAATAAATAATTTATTCTTATTTACTTTCCTTGTTTGTTTTACAGCCTTCGTTCTTTCTTTCATATTAAATAATTTATTCTTAAACCACTGTCCTTCCTTCCTTCCTTCCTTCCTTCATTCCTTCCTTCCTTCCTTCCTTCCTTCCTTCTTTTTTTTAGATCATTTATTCTAAAACCACATATTGTTCTTTCTTTCTTTCTTTCTTTCTTTCTTTCTTTCTTTCTTTCTTTCTTTCTTTCTTATTAAGCCTTTTTATTCTAAAATCTTTCTTTCTTTCCTAATAAATAATTTATTCTTAAACTACTTTCCGCTTGTTTTGTTGCTTTACGTTCTTTCTTTCTTGCTAAATAATTTATTCTTAAACCACTGTCCTTCCTTCCTTCCTTCCTTCCTTCCTTCCTTCCTTCCTTCCTTCCTTCCTTCTTTTTTTTAGATCATTTATTCTAAAACCACATATTGTTCTTTCTTTCTTTCTTTCTTTCTTTCTTTCTTTCTTTCTTTCTTTCTTATTAAGCCTTTTATTCTAAAATCTTTCTTTCTTTCCTAATAATAATTTATTCTTACTTCTTTCCGCTTGTTTGTTTGCTTCGTTCTTTCTTTCTTATTAAATAATTTATTCTTAAACCACTGTCCTTCCTTCCTTCCTTCCTTCCTTCCTTCCCTTCCTTCTTTTTTTTAGATCATTTATTCTAAAACCACATATTGTTCTTTTCTTTCTTTCTTTCTTTCTTTCTTTCTTTCTTTCTTTCTTATTAAGCCTTTTATTCTAAAATCTTTTCTTTCCTAATAAATAATTTATTCTTAAACTACTTTCCGCTTGTTTGTTTGCTTCGTTCTTTCTTTCTAGTAAATAATTTATTCTTAAACCACCTGTCCTACCTTCCTTCCTTCCTTCCTTCCTTCCTTCCTTCCTTCCTTCTTTTTTAGATCATTTATTCTAAAACCACATATTGTTCTTTCTTTCTTTCTTTCTTTCTTTCTTTCTTTCTTTCTTTCTTTCTTTCTTATTAAACCTTTATTCTAAAATCTTTCTTTTCTTTCCTAATAAATAATTTATTCTTAAACTACTTTCCGCTTGTTTGTTTGCTTCGTTCTTTCTTTCTTATTAAATAATTTATTCTTATGACACTGTCCTTCCTTCCTTCCTTCCTTCCTTCCTTCCTTCCTTCCTTCCTTCCTTCCTTCTTTTTTTTAGATCATTTATTCTAAAACCACACTTATTGTTCTTTCTTTCTTTCTTTCTTTCTTGCTTTCTTTCTTTCTTTCTTTCTTTCTTTCTTTCTTATTAAGCCTTTTACTTCTAAAATCTTTCTTTCTTTCCTAATAAATAATTTATTCTTAAACTACTTTCCGCTTGTTTGTTTGCTTCGTTCTTTCTTTCTTATTAAATAATTTATTCTTAAACCACTGTCCTTCCTTCCTTCCTTCCTTCCTTCCTTCCTTCCTTCCTTCCTTCCTTCTTCTTTTTTTTAGATCATTTTATTCTGTTCCACATATTATTCTTTCTTTCTTTCTTTCTTTCTTTCTTTCTTTCTTTCTTATTAAGCCCTTTTATTCTAAAATCTTTCTTTCCTAATAAATAATTTATTCTTAAACTACTTTCCGCTTGTTTGTTTGCTTCGTTCTTTCTTTCTTATTAAATAATTTATTCTTAAACCACTGTCCTACCTTCCTTCCTTCCTTCCTTCCTTCCTTCCTTCCTTCCTTCCTTCCTTCCTTCCTTCTTTTTTTAGATCATTTATTCTAAAACCACATATTGTTCTTTCTTTCTTTCTTTCTTTCTTTCTTTCTTTCTTTCTTATTAAGCCTTTTATTCTAAAATCTTTCTTTCTTTCCTAATAAATAATTTATTCTTAAACTACTTTCCGCTTGTTTGTTTGCTTCGTTCTTTCTTTCTTATTAAATAATTTATTCTTAAACCACTGTCCTTCCTTCCTTCCTTCCTTCCTTCCTTCCTTCCTTCCTTCCTTCCTTCCTTCTTTTTTTTAGATCATTTATTCTAAAACCACATATTGTTCTTTCTTTCTTTCTTTCTTTCTTGCTTTCTTTCTTTCTTTCTTTCTTTCTTTCTTTCTTTCTTTCTTTCTTATTAAGCCTTTTATTCTAAAATCTTTCTTTCTTTCCTAATAAATAATTTATTCTTAAACTACTTTCCGCTTGTTTGTTTGCTTCGTTCTTTCTTTCTTATTAAATAATTTATTCTTAAACCACTGTCCTTCCTTCCTTCCTTCCTTCCTTCATTCCTTCCTTCCTTCCTTCCTTCCTTCCTTCTTTTTTTTAGATCATTTATTCTAAAACCACATATTGTTCTTTCTTTCTTTCTTTCTTTCTTTCTTTCTTTCTTTCTTTCTTTCTTTCTTTCTTTCTTTCTTTCTTATTAAGCCTTTTATTCTAAAATCTTTCTTTCTTTCCTAATAAATAATTTATTCTTAAACTACTTTCCGCTTGTTTGTTTGCTTCGTTCTTTCTTTCTTATTAAATAATTTATTCTTAAACCACTGTCCTTCCTTCCTTCCTTCCTTCCTTCCTTCCTTCCTTCCTTCCTTCTTTTTTTTAGATCATTTATTCTAAAACCACATATTGTTCTTTCTTTCTTTCTTTCTTTCTTTCTTTCTTTCTTTCTTTCTTTCTTTCTTACTTATTAAGCCTTTTATTCTAAAATCTTTCTTTCTTTCCTAATAAATAATTTATTCTTAAACTACTTTCCGCTTGCTTGTTTGCTTCGTTCTTTCTTTCTTATTAAATAATTTATTCTTAAACCACTGTCCTTCCTTCCTTCCTTCCTTCCTTCATTCCTTCCTTCCTTCCTTCCTTCCTTCCTTCTTTTTTTAGATCATTTATTCTAAAACCACATATTGTTTCTTTCTTTCTTTCTTTCTTTCTTTCTTTCTTTCTTTCTTTCTTTCTTTCTTATTAAGCCTTTTATTCTAAAATCTTTCTTTCTTTCCTAATAAATAATTTATTCTTAAACTACTTTCCGCTTGTTTGTTTGCTTCTGTTCTTTCTTTTTCTTATTAAATAATTTATTCTTGAAACCACTGTTCTTCCTTCCTCTTCCTTCCTTCCTTCCTTCCTTCCTTCCTTCTTTTTTTTAGATCATTTATTCTAAACCACATATTGTTCTTTCTTTCTTTCTCTTTCTTCTTATTAAGCCTTTATTCTAAAATCTTTCTTTCTTTCCTAATAAATAATTTATTCTAAACTACTTTCCGCTTTGTTTGTTTGCTTCGTTCTTTCTTTCTTATTAAATAATTTATTCTTAAAACCACTGTCCTTCCTTCCTTCCTTCCTTCCTTCCTTCCCTTCCTTCCTTCCTTCCTTCTTTTTTTTTAGATCATTTATCTCAAAACCACATATTGTTCTTTTCTTTCTTTTCTTTCTTTCTTTCTTTCTTTCTTACACAGCCTTTTTATTCTTAAAATCTTTCTTCTTTTCCTAATAATAATTTATTCTTAACTACTTCTGCTTGTTTGTTTGTTTGTTCTTTCTTTCTTTATTAAATAATTTATTCTTAAACCACTGTCCTACCTCCCTTCCTTCCTTCCTTCCTTCCTTCCTTCCTTCCTTCCTTCTTTTTTTTAGATCATTTATTCTAAAACCACATATTGTTCTTTCTTTCTTTCTTTCTTTCTTTCTTTCTTTCTTATTAAGCCTTTTATTCTAAAATCTTTCTTTCTTTGCTAATAAATAAGTTATTCTTAAACTACTTTCCGTTTCTTTCTTTCTTTCCTTTCTTTCTTTCTTATTGAATAACTTATTCTTAAACCACAATCCTTCCTTCCTTCCTTCCTTCCTTCCTTCCTTCCTTCCTTCCTTCCTTTTTATTAAATCATTTATTCTAAAACCACATATTGTTCTTTCTTTCTTTCTTTCTTTCTTTCTTTCTTTCTTATTAAATAATTTATTCATAAACATCTGTTGTTTGTTTGTTCATTTCTTTCTTATTCATAAACCATTGTTTTTTCTTTCTTTCTTTTTTAATTTTCTTTCTTTTTTAATTTTCATTCCTAATATTAATATATGAAATAAATATTCTTTTATTTTTTCAATCATATTCACCCCAATCAAGGCATTAAAGTCACTAAGGAATAACGGGTTACTGATTTTGAAGAAATTAGACAACAAAATATTATGAACGAGATTGAACAGTAGAAGAGGAATCAGGAAGACGGAAAACAACGATTGACATTTCATTAAACATTTTCAAGATCAAAATTGTCCGGTAACGAAAGAAAGTTCTACAAGAGAGAAGTGCTAGAAAACAAACTGTTAGTTTAGAAGTTACGGTTACATTTAGCCAATTCAACTGTAAATTGATGAGACCTTGCCGCCAATCTAGTACTGCGCTTAAATTCATAAAGTTTATGTAGCACACCGAAGAACTCATCCGAACAATTACCATGAAAGTATTTATAGAAAAAGCAGTGGAATTGCAAATCGAAGAGCTACGTTCCAACTCTGGTGATATTTCTTATATTCACTTACACGCAAATACTCATAGAAATGATATGAATTCATCTCTCCCCCTCCAGCTATGGGTTAATTAGTGATGTAATGAATATGCAAACACCTTAGTTTCCCCTCACAGATTGGCTGGTGTCAGCCATGAATACACACTAGGGCGGGACCCCTATGGAATACGCCTATTGGAACGCCTATTGACTACGCGTCTTGCATAAGCCTACGCCTAAACATACTGCATACGACTACGACGAGTACCCGTCCATTACGGCTACTTGCTAGATTGTTCTACTCAGTTACATTTGCCAAAAACCACTTAGCTACTTCGAATAATATATACAGTAGCGGCCATATTATAAGGAACGGAAACAACAAATACATAAATATGTGTGTTATTTAAAAAGTAATGTATGATTAGCATTGACATTTTTACCGAATAAAGATTAGGATGTAATGCATAAATGTTATACAAAGTTACAAAAATTTACATAATAGTTTTTTTTAAATAAAGATTAAATGGAAGAAAGGAAATAAGCTATTGGACAAAAGTTAAGGAACGATCTTGTTAATACTTGATTGTGAGCAAAATATCTACAAAATTTAATATTTGGTAAACATTGCCTTATTTTCAATGACTTTTCTGCATCGTCGATTACATGTTCTAATTAACTTCTAGCAAAAATCAGCAGTAATTCCTCCCCCGCCCCCCCCCCCCCCATTCGTCTTTCAATGACTCCCTAAGCCTACGTCTAAACATACTGCATACGACTACGACGAGTACCCGTCCATTACGGCTATTTGCTAGATTGTTCTACTCAGTTATTTGTTTTTTCAGGTTTCTTTACTGAGCCCTTTCTCCAATTATTTTCCAAACATTTTCTATTGGATTCAGGTCGGGGCTCTGGGCTGCCCACCTTATTAGGGCGATTTCGTTTTCTTCAAATAAAGCCATAACATTTTGAGCCTTGTGGCAAGGTGCATTGTCCTGCATAAAAACAGATTCATAAAGACTATGGTGTAATCTTGGTACCACATGCTTTTGTAAATCTCAGCATTGATATTTCCATGTACGCGGATGATAGGGCCAACTCCTGCAGATGAAATTATTGCCAACACCATCATACTGTCACCACCAAACTTAACGGTTTTCTTGACACATTAAGAAGACAGTCTATTCCCTGTTCTACGGCGTACTGCTAATTACACGATGAACGACACTTATAGACCTATGAACAATATCAGAAATTTCTGAAATTGACTTTTTTCTTGATAGTTAGTGATAACGAGTTTTTTCTTCAAAAGAGAGCATTTTGTGTGTAGAATTTGCCATATTGCTAAAAAATAAAGTCCTAGTGATAAATGAACTTTTACTTATTGTTGAAAAGCTCCATCAAGTTTTTTAACAATGTAAATTAAAAGTTTATGCAAATTATTAACATCGTTCGCTAACTTTTGTCCAATAGCTTATTTCCTTTGTTCCATTTAATCTTTATTTAAAAAAAACTATTATGTAAATTTTTGTAACTTTGTATAATATTTATGCATTTCACCTTAATCTTTATTCGGTAAAAATTTCATTGCTAATCATGCATTACTTTTTAAGTAATACACATATTTATGTCTTTGTTGTTTCTGTTCCTTATATTATGGCCGCTACTGTATATCCCTTTCCGGGACATATCAGTTAGTAAGACTTGTATGAATAAATTACGTCCAATAATTCTTACACCTCAAAACAAAACTATTTTCTAACTTTTAATAACCTGAAAAAGGTTGATAAACCGTAAAGAAAGCTATCTCTAATATCTGACATGCTGTCCATTTTCGCTTCATGTTTTTTTTCTCCTAGTTCTTTCCTTTTCTTGTACGTCTCTTCAGTGTTCCTCATAATGGCTATTGTTCCTTTTTCACCTCGTCGTTGTACTTAGGGTTTTTCGTACATTTATACACTATCCCAATATTTTCCATTTCCATCTCATCTTACTCTTTTGGTTCGTTCATTTTCTCATAAATTCCTGCAATATCCAACATATTCGTTGTTGTTTCTTCTTCACCTCATGTTTCTCTTCCGTTTTTTTTTGTTTTACCTTTCGTTTCTTCGGTTGCTTTCAAACTGACTAATGCCCTTTTTCATCCCAGCATTCTCGCGTGGTTCTTAGGTTGATTTATACGTTTTTCCCAATATTGTCCATTTTGGTTGCTGTTTTCAACGCACCATTTCTGCTCCTTTCAATTCTTTATAGGTTTCTCTAATTTCCTCCATATTGGTTGTTGCTCCTTCTGTACCCAATCGTTCTCGTCTGATTCTCTCTCTTCTTTCTACATTTTTTTTTTCAATATCCTCCATATTGGTTGTTTGTTGTTCGTTATCCACTGATTTTGTTCGTCTGCTATTTCAATGTTTTTCAACCAATATCTGTTCTCTTCTTTCTTCAGATAATCTTGTTTCTTCTTTCGCTTGATTAAATGGTTCTACATAATTCTTTAACTTTTTTGTGTTTCTTCTTTTCCTCTTTATCGAATCTTTATTTTTTTTCCTTCGGATATTTCTTTAGTACATCTACCTAGGGTTCTTTTTCCCCTGTGTCTTTTATTCTTTATTTCTCCCTATTTTATATATCCACCCAACTACTCGTTGATTTTTCACCTCATATTTCTAACCTGATTCTTGCCTATCTCCATACAAGTTTGTTTTAATACTTTCACCCCAAGCAAGGCAAAAAAAAAAACACTAAGACACAAGAGGTTACAGACTGTGAAAGAATATGAGAAAAAATATTAAGGAGTGAGAACACTAAAAGAACAGGAAGCAAGAAGACAGAAGATGATAACTGATATTGTATTTAAATTTTTGAAGATCAACGTTGACTAGAAATCAAGAAGCTGAAAAGAGATCTCCATAAGCGAGAAGTGTGAGAGAAGAAGCTGTTAGCATAGAAATTATGATTACATCTCGTAATTTCAACTATAAAGCGATAAGACCTCACTGCCAATCAGGTACTGCGTTTAAAGTCGAAAAGTATAGGTATCAAAGAAAAAGGCTTAGAACAATTACCATTAACTAGCAGTATAGCTCGGCGTTGCTCGGGTGTAGTGAAAGCTTTAAAACTAATCCATGGTCCTGAAGCTCAGACTCGGCCTAAAGAATATTTGTGTGAAGTTTGTTGAAAATCGGATAAAAAATGCGGATTTGTATAAAGGACATATAAACAGACACACACAGAGAAACATTTTGCTTTATATATATATATATATATATATATATATATATATATATATATATATATATATATATTATCGATTTTCTGCACTATTGTAATAACTGCAACCTTGAAATTTCTGAATATCGTTTCTTATGTCTTTGTCTATGAGTGTATCAAATTTGATTACAATCGGACCACTCCTTCTATAATCCGATTTTTAATCGATTTTTTATATTCATCGGGGGTATCTCGACACAAAACCTAGCTAAGAACACTCGCAGACGCTTATAGTACAACTATGTAAATTTTCAAGAAAATCGGTTCAGCCGTTTCGGAGTCTATAGGTAACGGATACACACACAGACACACATACACACACAGACAAAGTTCAATTTATAAATAAGTTTAGATATATTTATAGAAAAGGGAAGCTATGTTATAGAAGTGGGAAAGCGACTAAAGCCGAGATACCAGGTCAGGACTGACACATTTCAGATTCTTCTTTAGATTTCATAAAAATTCTTTAAATATACAGCAGACCATATGTGACAGCATTGACAGTTATTCAATATACCTCTTAATTTTTCTTTTCGACTTATATTATTATCCATGCTGTTTTTTGTCCCCTATTTCTTTCTTGCCTGAATATGCATACACCTTGGTTTCTCCTCACAGTAATATGATTGGCTGGTGTCAGCCATAAATACAGACTAAGGCGGGACCCTTATGGAAAACGCCTATTGGAACGCCTATTGACTACTCGTCTTGCATAAGCCTACGCCTAAATATACTGCATACGACTACGACGAGTACCCGTCCATTACGGCTACTTGCTAGATTGTTCTACTCAGTTACATTTGCCAAAAACCACTTAGCTACTTCGAATAATATATACAGTAGCGGCCATATTATAAGGAACGGAAACAACAAATACATAAATATGTGCGTTACTTAAAAAGTAATGCATGATTAGCAATGAAATTTTTACCGAATAAAGATTAGGATGTAATGCATAAATATTATAGAAAGTTAAAAAGATTTGAGTAATACTTTTTTTTAAAAATAAAAATTAAATGGAACAAAGGAAATAAGCTATTGGACAAAAGTTAAGGGACGATCTTGTTTATACTTGATTGTGAACAAAATATCTACAAAATTTAATATTTGGTGAACATCGCCTTATTTTCAATGACTTTTCTGCATCGTCGACCACATGATCTAATGAATTGACTTCTTGCGATTGTCCAGTATCCTCCATATTTATCTTTCTTCCTTTCTCACCACATTTTTCTCATTTATTTTTCTTTCTCAGTACGTTTCACTAATATCTTAGATATTGTCCATTTCCCTTCTCTATCCCATTTTTCTCATCTGCTTCTTTCATTTTCTCCACATATCCATTATTGTTATTTCTATAACTTATCATTCTTGTCTGAATCTTTCATTTCTTCCTACATTTCACGGATATCCTCCATCTTGGTTGTTCTACATTTCTCCGATATTCTGCATATTTTCTACGTCGATGCTGCATAGTCTACATAATAATTTTTGCTTGTGTCTTTATTTGTCTAATAAAAAAGAAATCATTGATTATTTTGCTTGGAATTCGAGAATATACAGCACATATTTTAGCTTTCTACAAATGTTTCTTTTTGTTAACGTTTCCGAGTTTGCTACTTCTCGCTTCTTACGAGACATGAAAAGATACATGAAAATATTCTCTTTCTTTACAGTTATTGCTTTTTCACTTTTCTTCCTACAAATCTTTCTTTTTTCTTTCTTGCTTATTAAAAGAATTTTTCTTAAACCACACTCTTCTTTCGACATTCTTATAAAAGCAATGTTTCTTAAACCACTTTTTCTTTCTTTCTTTCTTTCTTTCTTTCTTTCTTTCTTTCTTTCTTTCTTTCTTATTAAAATAATGTTTCTTAAGCCACACTCTTTCTTTATTTCGACGTACTTATAAAAGCAATGTTTCTTAAACCACTTTTTCTTTCTTTCTTTCTTTCTTTCTTTCTTTTTTATTAAAATAATGTTTCTTAAGCCACACTCTTTCTTTATTTCGACGTTCTTATAAAAGCAATGTTTCTTAAACCACTTTTTCTTTCTTTCTTTCTTTCTTTCTTTCTTTTTTATTAAAATAATGTTTCTTAAGCCACACTCTTTCTTTCTTTCGACGTTCTTATAAAAGCAATGTTTCTTAAACCACTTTTTCTTTCTTTCTTTCTTTCTTTCTTTCTTTCTTTCAAAGAACTTGCATAATCACATTATGCATTTATCTAAATAATATTATTTTGTTGGCATGACTTCAAAGCAAACACAGCCATATTTCAGCAGCTAAATATCGAAACAAATTCTTTGATTTTAGCTCAACATTAAAAGGTGATTTAGTGTAAGAAAATGATCGTTATTACTAAAACTGTGTATGTTAATATGTTAGTAAGCAAGTCTTTAAGGTAGTGTCGACTGCATTAAAATTTTCATAGCTTAAAATTACGATTCTAGATTTAATCCAAAGTTTAAGTCGAGATAAACGACAAACCAAAAAAACCGATATTTAATTTTTGTTTAATGTATTTTTTTTCTGGGTAGGAGTTCATCTTTTATATATGTTTAATTGAATGCGACGAACAAGGAAAATTTTATAATTTTTTTAAAAATTCATTTTTTCCAGTATACTTATAGATTTTCTTTTAGGAAAACTAAGGGTGTAGAAGTTGTGCGTTGTGGTGATGGATGTGCGTTGTGGTGCAGTGGATATCAACTCGGAACGATAAATCGGGGAGCTGAGTTCAAATTCCAGTTGAATTCCTTGCATTCACTTGCGCACAAATACCCTTGGTAATGATATTAATCCGTCTCTTCCTTCTAGTTATCGGTTAAATAGTAGAACAGATTGGGTTCTATAACCTTGGTCGGCAACCAGTCTACCGCAGAAACAGTGGCAACCTACTGCGGGATAATCTTCTGCCCAGTCAGTCATGTTTCTTTCGAGACATGATTGCCCAAAGCGTGTTTCACGTGTGGAACTTAACTGACTGAATATAATAGTTGGAATCATGATTAAGGCTTCTACTGGTCATAAAGTGGGGGACCGGTTTTCGTTTGTTATGAAGTAATAAACTGATCCCCCACTAATTAATACGTAATAATATAATACATATCTGACCCCTCTAGCTATGAGTCAAATAACAGGACAGATTGAGTTCTATAGCCTTGGTCTGCAACCAGTCTACTGTAGAAAGCAATGGCAGCCTACTGCGGGATAATCTTCTACCCAGTCAGTCATGTTTCTTTCGAGACATGATCGCCCAAAATGTGTATCACGTATGGAACTTAGCTGACTGAAGAGTGTCGAAGAGTGTCCCTATTCCCTTTCTCTGTCCTAGAGGCAGTAGCTGAGATCGATGTGAATCAGGGAGTTTGACGTGATCTTTCGTGTAAATTTAACGGAGAAACCCACACACTTGGCGGCAAAACTGGTTGCATTGGGCTGTCGGATACTTCGTCTGCAAACTTTCGTCTTGGCGACGCCAACCCGACTGGCACTGTCAGCACCTGCCGATTTAACCGTTGAGATCGTGTAGATCTTTGCCTATTCCGCCGTTGAGATTCTCGGGTATTGGTCGCGTTCAGTGTAGTTCTTCCTCTTTGAGTTTACTGTTATGGGTAGTCCTTCTCTCTTGGGATCACTGGGACAATTAAACTGTCTACCATAACAAGGAACGACCATGTATATTTTACGCTGGATGTCGGAATGAACAGTTCATTATCAGTTCTGTACCACTTTGATTTATTATCATTTGTTCTGTATATATAATAAGAAAAACTATAAATACGTCTCTTGAAATAAGCACCTCTTTTTTTGGAGACATTACACTGTGTATTAAATTTGTATAATAACAATAGCTGTTTGGTGTGTGTGTCTATACTTACCCTTTTAAACTCACTGGAACTCTTTATTCCGGGTTTTTACTATTCTTTCTTTTCTCTGAGCAATGAACCGACACTTATTTCTGGATTTTAATAGTCTACTTGGCATTCCATCTAAAAAAAAGTGTCTAATCTGTTATAAAATTTTAATAGAATTAGACAGTGTCACAAGATGACCAGAGTAAGACTGTGGAATTCTCTTCCACACGATTGCTTCCCCGACGGCTACAATCTCCAGGAGTTTAAATGTAAGGTCAATAGACACCTCCTAACGCACTAACCTGCTCCCATTCTATCAAACACTCTTGCCATCTGCCCAACCCTCATCCTCGGTATCCTTACTCATCTGTCACCTTCCTCCTGACATTCCCTATGTCTAGCCACTCCTTCTCTTTACCTTCCCCTATGTAGCCCCATGCGCAATAGTGGCAGTGGAATGCCTTGCTTGGGGTGAGATGATTAAAAAAAAAAAGAAGCAAAAATACAACGAAATATTATTCTTGGAGATCGTTCGAAAGACAGAAAAAAAAAACAAAAAACAAAAAAACAACAAACGAACGAATGTAACAACCTAATATTTGAAATATTTAATAGTTTGTTTATTTTCAAAAACAAACAACCTAAGACCATAGTAAATAATTATTTTTACTATTCTTAATGCTTGAGAACTTGCATTCAGTAGGTCTTTAATCTGTTTCTTTGAGCAATGAACCGACACTTATTACTGGGTTACAGTAGCCTACATAGTTAAAAATAAATTAATGATCTAATCTAGTGTTTATCAACCATTCTTTTCTACTTCAGGGCGCACTTGTAGAATAATTAAAAATCTGGAGTGCGCTTTAAATTTTCTTTCTTCTGTCTCTTCTACAAATATTTTCATGGCATCTGCTCCGATGAACTTAGGTCACTGGTGCCTCCCCCACCCCAAGAATTTACTCGTGCAACCAGACTGGCAACCAGGTCCCAACCTTTTATAGTTAATTCTACTAAATGCAGCCGGCAATTCTTTTCTCGCACTTCCCGACTGTGGAACTCCCTTCCGTATACTTGCCTTCCTGACAGTTACAACCTCCAGGAATTTAAATGCAATGTCAATTCCCATCTCTTATCCACTTATAATACTTATATAAACCATAAACACGCACACTGTAGTAGGATATGGGTTTTTCGCCTCTTTATTAAAGTGATGGCGGGCGCCGTTTTATGATCTGATGATATATCTGTCTGCTTTAATTTATAGTTTAACATGTGCGCAGAGTTTGACATTTTCGCATCTCCTTCAGAATGGTGGTAGGCGCTATTTTATGACCTGATGTCATTTTTTTTATCTGTTAAATTCTGGTTTTGTTACTTTGGAACCTCAACTGTCTTTGTTCTTCTGTTTCAACTAATCTCTGACTCTCTTTTGCAATGGCAGTAGGAGATTTTCTTCTCAGAGAGGATTTTTCTTTGGAGACAGATTAGCTCGCCCCTTAACTATTTTGCTGTTTTAATTGTACTATAATATAGTTTGCAATAGATGTGTCACTAATAAAGTACTTCCACTAATTTATAACAAATGTGTCACCAACAAAGTATGAAGTATAACGAATGCAAGGGTTAAAGTATACTCATTGTTTAGTATATTATGGTCAAAGGATTACACAGTATTATGTAATATAGAGGTCAGGTCAGATAAAAGTATGATCTTGTTAATTAAAGTTGATTATTACAGAAGTTATTGTATGTTTTTGGGCTACCTTACACCCCTACTGAAAATGCTTTTTGATTTTCGAGAAATTTTATTAATGACATTTTTAAAAAAGTAATTCTAAGTTAAATCTTTTCTACATACTGACCCCCCATTATTGGCCCCAAGGGGCTGAAGCGTTTCTTCTTTATAAAAGAAAACGTGTGAAATGGTTATGCTTTTGGATTCTATACAACTTTTATAAATCAATTTATAACTTAATATGAAAAAGAAATGACAACATATACAATACATTTTTGTCCCTTAGGTGTTGCATCACACGCGCTTCCCTATATATTAATAACCTAAAACTTAATCTAGGTCTAAATCTATCTCTTCGTGAAAGTTTGATCAAGATTGGCCCAGTAGATTTGATTTCCAGAAAGGACATACGTACACACGCATAACCTCCTTTATAGAATAACGCCCCGTGGCCCAGGAGTAGAGTCGCCGACTGACGCCATATCGGTCGGGTTTCGAGCCTGGGTTGTGTAGCAATCGGAGTCTAACCGTACTGATGAGCTGTGATACAGCGAAACAGATCTGTTTGCGTATGGCAATATATATATATATATATATATATATATATATATGTGTGTGTGTGTGTGTGTGTGTGTGTGTGTGTTATGTCTTGAAGGCTGTCACAATGCGTTGAATGAAATATATATATATATATATTCTATAAAGGAAGTCAACTATCAAATCAATCGGAGTCTAACCGTACTGATGATCTGTGATACAGCGAAACAGATCTGTCTGCGGATGACAGTATATATATATATATATGTATATATATATATATATATATATATTAGTCATCCATATACAAGCCTGTTTCGCTGTATCACAGCTTATCAGTGTGGCTAAACACATCCACTTGGCCGGGATCAAAACTCGACCGATTTGGTGTCAGTTGGAGTCGCTCCCCTAAATTACTTTAAAGGTATATATATATATATATATATATATATATATATATATATATATATATATATTAGCCTTTAAAGTAATTTTTGCCACGTGATAATAAGCTCTATTCGAAAGTCGTAGTCAAAGGAATCCACGTTCGTTTCTTCGAACAACCGACTATTAATAGCATAATTAATGCACTAGACTACCACTGTTTTCCGTATTTTTTTTTAAAATGATAAACGATACTTGAAAGTAACCGGAAAATTATGCATAATTTTGGTCAAATACTTTATAAGGTTCCACCTGACATCGAACGAATTATGAACAACACTACGTTAAATTAATTCAAAGACTCGACAGAAATTCACTCTCTGTCTCTCTCTCTCTCTGTCTCTCTGTCTGTTTGTCTCTCTCTCTCTCTCTCACACACACACACACATTATGCATTTATATAGGGATATGCAAAAGTAGGTACACATTAATGAAAACCGAAATGTGTGCACAAAACGTATTGATTATGCAAACATATCAATAATAAATATATAAATCCTTCAAATGTTCAAATATATATATATATATATATATATATATATATATATACGCATCGCACATTCAGTCATGAATTAGAGCACTCTGGCTATTGGGCGTGTATAGTGATAATATACACGCTAAAAAGTCTGCTTTCTTCTACCGAGCGCCCATATCCCAGAGGTAGAATCGCCGACTGACGCCAATTCGGTCAGGTTTCAATCCTGGGTTAAAAGCAATCGGAGTCTAACCTTATTGATGAGCTGTGGTACAGCGAAACAGATCTGTCTGCGGATAACTATATATATTTTAAAATTTGTGTATTTACACAGCAAATTTTCTTTTAAACATATCAGATTAAATAAATTGCAAACATTATGTTTGCTTATTTTTAATAAAATCCGTTCATACTCACGAATAATCTTTCGCGTATTACAATCAAATATGCCAGAAATATGCTGTAACGTTGACAGATGTTGTTTTTATTAATTTCTCAAGGTACCCAAATTCCAAATTCCATTTTGGATAATTTTCACGTTTTAATGAACGATAGCAATTTGTCAACCGTCATATTTGAAGCAGAAAAAAAATGTAAGGTGATTTTTAGTAACACAGTTTTCCGGTTACATTTGTTACCATAACTCACACCCCTGAAGATGACCTCGGAAAGAGGTTGAAAGTACTTGGGTACCTTGAGAAACGTTATATTTGAAGGAGAATAAATGTACAGTAATTTTTAGCAACACAGTTTTCCGGTTACATTTGTTACCATAACTCACACCCCTGAAGATGACCTCGGAAAGAGGTTGAAAGTACTTGGGTACCTTGAGAAACGTTATATTTGAAGGAGAATAAATGTACAGTAATTTTTAGCAACACAGTTTTCCGGTTACATTTGTTACCATAACTCACACTCCTGAAGATGACCTCGGAAAGAGGTTGAAAGTACTTGGGTACCTTGAGAAACGTTATATTTGAAGGAGAATAAATGTACAGTAATTTTTAGCAACACAGTTTTCCGGTTACATTTGTTACCATAACTCACACTCCTGAAGATGACCTCGGAAAGAGGTTGAAAGTACTTGGGTACCTTGAGAAACGTTATATTTGAAGGAGAATAAATGTACAGTAATTTTTAGCAACACAGTTTTCCGGTTACATTTGTTACCATAACTCACACTCCTGAAGATGATCTCGGATAGAGGTTGAAAGTACTTGGGTTCACAAATGTGCTCAAGCAAGTGTCTGTAACAGGGAATGGATAGGCATATTTGGACATGAGTGGTCAGCAACCATCTTCCACATAATGATAAGACTGTAATTATAATATAATATTACATAACTCACCTTTTTCCGGTGAAAAACACATTAATTTGGAAATTCTTGCAAAAATCAAATAAATGTAGAATTTGAATGAAACCTTCAGGAATTGTTCACAGAGGAATGAAATTATTTTGAAATTATTAGTTTGAAAAATCTTGGTAAAAAATATTTTTTTAGATTTGTTAGTCTTCCTTCACGTAAATCCATGAAACTTCAAGAAATTAAATTAATTTTTGTTGGGAAAATTGGTTTTATTATTAAACGCAGGACTTATTGCCGAATGTAAATCATCTATTATTTTTTTTTTAAACATTTGACCTTTATTTCCTAAAATCTGCTTTCAAAAGTAAAATAAAAGATGCTGTTAAACTATGATATTATTTAATTTGATAAGATTTTAATTGCTTTAATAAATAATATATATTAAGGACATTATAATCTGAAGAGAGAAGAAATTTCGATTAATAATGAAATTTTAAAAGAATTATTTTCATTTTTAATTATAATAATTTATAATATTTAAAATTACTTTGAAAATACTTCAAAGATTTGTTGGTTATTAAGTTATTATGTGAAGAATATATTTACTAATAGAAAATTGAAAAGTTTAATACAAATCGTTGAGCCTTCGTATTTTTAAAATAATTTTTAATTTTTTTGTGTATATGAAGTTTTTTTTTGTATGGCTATTTCTGTGTATGCATTAAAAGGTCACGTGTTTCACGGATTCTTCTCCTTACACGAAAAATAAATTGAACAGTTTTGTCAATTCTGGTCACCATACACTTATCTAGCATTCGTCTGGCTATCACATTATTAGATTATTAATTCACATAACTATCTGTCTCTGCCCTTACGCAGATAGCTCAGTGGTAAGATGTTCGTCTAATGACAAATTAGTCGGATTTCGATGCCGGCTTGAAGCTAAATGAATAATCTAGCAGCACTGAAAAGCTGTGATACAACGGAAAAGACTTGTCTCGCTAGTCGATAGAGTGCTTTAGAGTAGATTTCATGTAAAATGGCAACTACTTATGACTTTACGCTACTTTCTTTAGTTACTGAATTGAACGCAATTTGGTTTGGCTATCAAATTGAACGCTCTCAGTCACCGGGTGCTTGTTTACATCTTGTGAATAACCTGCTGTAAAATCTGCCTGTCTTTACTATTACGCAGATAGCTCAGTGGTAAGATGTTCGTCTAATGAAAAGTTAATCGAATTTCGATCCCAGCTTGAAGATAAACGGATAATCTAACTGCACTGAAGAGCTGTGATACAGCAAAACAGGCTTGTCTGCAGATGATTATATATATATATATATATATATATATATATAGATGGATGAATTTTGTGTTTCATGTTCAAAAGATTATAACTACGTGTAAGCAATTTGAATATATATTTCTGAAGGGTTTTATACTGCGATTAATCCTTAAGTTAGTTTAGTCTTATGATTAATCATTAAGTTCAATTTCATGATTAATCATTAAGTGAGTTCAATTTTGTGATTAATCCTTGAGTTCAATCTTATAAACAGTTATCAAGTCGATTTTATTTTATGATTAATCAGTTCAATTTTGCGAGTAATCATCAACTGAGTTCAGTTTTGTGATTAATCCTCAACTGAGTTCATTTTTTATGATTAATTACCAAGCGAGTTAAGTTCTGTCATTACTCATGAAATGTACTCAATTTTAAAACTCATTATCAAGTGCGTTGGATTTTGTGATTGAAACTCTTTTCTGTGTCTAGCAACAATAAAAAAACTCGTGAATTTAATACTTTTTTGAACCTCTAACGCTTGAAACGTTTCCAAAAGATTATCTTTTTGGCTCAGAAGGAAAATAATTCTTAATTAGAGAAAAGCTAGGTGATTATGGCACTCCGAGATGATGCTGCAAAAGTCTTTTACAATATGTTTGAAAATTTCAGCCTACCATCGTGAATGGCCACTTTTTAAAGACTCCTAACGCTGATATCAAAGCACAGAAATGAGCCGGTAAGAAAACTGACCTCTGAGCGGTCTAGACGACAAATTGTAAGAAATGCCGTTGAAAATCGATCAAAAGGTGTTGGGAAAATTGCACAAGCAATAAGCCAGATAATGCAATTATCGAAATCTTCCGCTCACAACATCGAGGCTAGTAATCTTCATTCATTACTAGTGGAGACCAAACCGAAACAGTGTAACCGCCAAAAAGAAGGTCAAATGCCAGTGGGTACACATGATCAACAAAGAGCCACACAAATTGTAAAATGTTATCTGTGCAGACAGAAAACATTTCAATTTTACTGCAGCTTTCTCAAAAGTATGATTTACGATAAGAAATACCGAAAAGCATTGTTCCTTAATATCGTCGTCGAGAAATTAGGGTCTAGGGTAAATTAACCGGTTGTGGTTGTCAAGTTAGGATCTGGGGTAAGTTAACCGGTTGTCAAGCAGGGCTGGATTATTTTTTTAGGTTAAGCTAGGCTGAAACCTAGGGCCTCCCAAGCTTTTATAAAGCAATAACTTCAATTTTCGGCATGTCATATTTTGATGAGCTGAAATGATAACAGATGTGATATATGCATAGTTGAAATCTAGATGTTATCGTTTCATGATCGGAGGATGATATCAATATGACATATATTTAATTATATAGAAGTTATAGATTCATGATCTGAAATGATATCAATATGACATGCTTAATTTTTTACGTGTTATAATTTCATGAACTGAAAATGTTATCGTTATGTTATTTATTCAATTTTCTCGATCTTAAAGTTTCATGAAGAGAAATGATATCAATATAATATATGTTTAGTTTTCTAGATCTTATAGTTTCATTATTAGAAAATGATATCGATAGGACATGTATATAATTTTCTAGATGTTATAGATTCATGAACTGAAAATGATATCAATATGACATATATTTTTAATTTTAAAGATGTTTTAGTTTCATGAACTGAAATGATATCAATACGACATATGCATAATAGAGGTTATCGTTTCATGATCGGAGAATGATATTAATATGACATATGTTTAATTTTTATGTGTTATATTTTCATGAACTGAAAATGTTATCGTTATGTCATTTACTCAATTTTCTCGAAGTAATAGTTTCATGAAGTAAAATGATATCAATATGATATATGTTTAAGTTTCTACATTTTATAGTTTCATGATCAGAAAATGATATCAATATCATATATATATAATTTTCGATTTGTTATAGATTCATGAACTAAAAATGATATCAATATGACATATTTTTAATTTTCTATGTGTTTTAGTTTCATGATCTGAAAATGATATCAATATGCCATATATTTAATTTTCTCATGTTATAGTTTTATGCAGTGAAATGATATTAATACGACATACGTTTAATTTTCTAGATGTTATAGTTTTATGATCTGAAAATGATATCAGCATGACATATGTATAATTATCCAGATGTTACAGTTTCTTTAACTGAAAATGATATCAATATGATATATATTTTTTTATTTTAAAGATGTTATAGTTTTATCATCTGAAAATGATATCAATATGTCATATGTTTAATTTACTAAATGTTATTGTTTCGTGAACTTGTTATATTACACCCGCTGGCTCTCAGAACAAACAACGGTCGTCTTCACAGACAACGACAACGAAGAACACGTATATATAAAATTATAATCATATACTTTTATTCTTCCTCGGTGACGCTTATGTGAAGCAGGAGGGCAGCCAGAGAGTGAACGCGCACGTCGTCGTCGGGAGCTCGTCAGCCAGTCTCTGCTTCTTCAGCCAGCAGGGATCTCTCTCTCTCTCTCTCACTCTCTCTCTCTCTTTCTTTGGTTAAAAACCCAGACTTATATTACCCAAAAATTCCTCCGTATTTTGATTTTTCATGTTGTCGCTTAATTGACGTCATCTATCGCTAGCTACACCTGTCAATCATCTTCGCCGCTTATCGCCTTTCATGCATTTGAAGTTGATCCCCGCCTCCACCACCATCCACGGTCGGATATTTTTGTCAATCATATTTTTGCAGATTATTGCCTGTGTTTCTACCCTAGATGTTGCACCCCGGCGCCACAATTCATGGGCTGATATTTTTATCAATCATATCTTTGCCGGCTATCGCCTGTGTTTATGCATTTGATGTTGCACCACGCCGTCATCATCCTCGACCAGAATATATTTGTCAAGCATGACTTTACCGCTCAAGGTAATATATTGGAGTAGATAGTTTAAACTATCGCCCGGTTCACACTCCACCCACGTCTATTGAACAGGTATAGAGGGTCATCCCTTGTTTCCTGTTTAGGATGCGGTTTCCGGTTTTCTCTTTTCCAATCTTCTCACTTTTTTTTTTCAATTGGAGTATATAGACTAAACTATCGCCCGGTTCACACTCCACCCACGTCTATTGAACAGGTGAAGGGGAGGCTCATCCCTTGTTTCCTGCTTAGGATGCGGTTTCCGGTTTTCTCTTTTCCAATCTTCTCACTTTTTTTTTCAATTGGAGTAGATAGACTAAACTATCGCCCGGTTCACACTCCACCCACGTCTATTGAAGAGGTGAAGAGGCTCATCCCTTGTTTCCTGCTTAGGATGCGGTTTCCGGTTTTCTCTTTTCCAATCTTCTCACTTTTTTTTTCAATTGGAGTAGATAGACTAAACTATCGCCCGGTTCATACTCCACCCACGTCTATTGAAGAGGTGAAGAGGCTCATCCCTTGTTTCCTGCTTAGGATGCGGTTTCCGGTTTTCTCTTTTCCAATCTTTTCACTTTTTTATTTTTTTATTTTTTTCAATTGTAGTAGATAGACTAAACTATCGCCCGGTTCACACTCCACCCACGTTTACTGAACAGGTGTAGAGGCTCATCCCCTGTTCCCTGTTTAGGATGTGGCTTCCGGTTCTCTCTTTTCCAATCTTTTCACTCCTATGTAGCCCCCTGCACATCAGTGGCGTTACCGCCTTGCTCGGGGTGATATGATTGAAAAAATATTACAAACTGAAAATTATATCAATATTACATTTTTCATTTCAGAGATGTTTTAGTTTCATGATCTGAAATCAATATCAATATAGAAACGTTCAATTTTCTAGATCTTGTAGTTTCATGATCTGAAATCAATATCAATATAGAAACGTTCAATTTTCTAGATCTTGTAGTTTCATGATCTGAAATCAATATCAATATAGAAACGTTCAATTTTCTAGATCTTGTAGTTTCATGATCTGAAATCAATATCAATATAGAAACGTTCAATTTTCTAGATCTTGTAGTTTCATGATCTGAAATCAATATCAATATAGAAACGTTCAATTTTCTAGATCTTGTAGTTTCATGATCTGAAAATGATATCAATAAGATATATGTTTGATTTCCTAGATGTTAGTATCTCATGAACTGAAAATGATATCAGTGTGGCATATATTTAAATCAACTGAAAATGATATCAATTTGATATATTTTTGATTATCTAGATGTTATAGTTTAATGAACCGAAATGATATCAATATGACATATGTTTACTTTTCTAGATGTTGTAGTTTCATGATCTGAAAATGATATCAATAAGATACATGTTTGATTTCCTAGAAGTTAGAATCTCATAAACTGAAAATGATATCAATATGACATATGTTAAATTTTTTAGATGTTATATTTTAATTCATTGAAAATGATATCAATATGACAAACTTATACTTTTTTTTTACTTTGCTGGAAATAAAACAAAAATGATGTTTTACCTTGTGTCATTGTGTCATTTCAAGTAGATAACATGTTTGAATTTAGTTCCGAAAGTTTAAATCCCAGAAAGTTTTATGAAGCCGTAATTTTCTAGGTTTTATAATTTCTAAATAGTTTCATAAACAGAAACGTTATCAATATGAAATATTTATTTTGATTTTTTTATAATCATATCGCCCCAGGCAAGGCATTTTACTGCCACTGCTTTGCAGGGGCTACATAGGAGGAATGTTATGAGAAAAAATGACAGGTTATAGGGGGTGTCAGGAAGTGGGTAAAAGAAGGATGAGAATACTGATGAGAGAGGAGTGGACGTAGAAAAAAGCATGAGAGAGAGAGAGAGAGAGAGAGAGGATGCAGGTTAATAAGATAAGAGATGACTATTGGCTTTACATTTAAATTCTTGGAGATTGTAGCTGTCGGGGAAGCAAGTAAATGGAAAGGAATTTAACCGGCGGGAAGTGCGAGAAAATACGCTGGAGGAGTAGATTTTTTTTTTTAATCGTATCACCCCTAGCAAGGCGGTAACGCCACTGATGTGCAGGGGGCTACGTAATAGTGAAAAGATCGGAAAAGAGAAAGCCGGAAACCACATCCTAAATAAGGAACAAGGGACAAGCCTCTTAACCTATTCAATAGACGTGGGTGGAGTGTGAACCGGGCGATAGATAGATCTATCTACTCCAATTAAAAAAAAAAGTGAGAAGATTGGAAAAGAGAAAACCGGAAACCGCATCCTAAACAGGAAACAAGGGATGAGCCTCTTCACCTGTTCAATAGACGTGGGTGGCGTGTGAACCGGGCGATAGTTTCAAGTCCAATTATGATAGTTCTCAGATTTTAGCAAGGTTTGTGTATGTGTGTAGATGAGGTGGCATTGGAACGTTCCCAGAATGTTGTGATTTTACTAGTCAGGACATGTGTACATAACTAAGACTGATAGAAACCCAGCCTTCTCCTGCCTTATTCTGGAAATAGGATTCATGGTATCTACTCACATTCAATTATTATACGTTTTGTCACATTGTGCTTGAATGACTAAGATCTTTACAATGACTGACAAATTTGAACAACATGTTTGCCGCCAAATTTTGTTTGAAGCTGAATATTCCCCGGTTCACACTCCACCCACGTCTATTGAACAGGTGAAGAGGCTTATCCCTTGTTTCCTGTTTAGGATGCGGTTTCCGGTTTTTCTTTTCTAATCTTCTCACTGTTTTTTCAATTGGAGTAGATAGACTAAACTATCGCCCGGTTCACACTCCACCCACGTCTATTGAACAGGTGAAGAGGCTTATCCCTTGTTTCCTGTTTAGGATGCGGTTTCCGGTTTTTCTCTTTTCTAATCTTCTCACTCTTATGTAGCCCCTTGCACATCAGTGGCGTTACCGCCTTGCTTGGGGTGATATGATTAAAAAAAAAAAAAAATATCTAATGCCGACAGCCTGATGAATGCATAACTGCCATGCAAGAAATTGATAGGAAATTATGAAATGTGCACACACACACACACACACACACACACACACACACACACACACACACACACACACACACACACACAGACAGTTGGTTATTAATTTTGATATATGAATTTTTTATCAAATTATTCTGAAAACTACGAAATAAAAGAACCATGTAAGTTTCTGATACATTTCTCTTTTACTTATAAAAATACATATGGGTATACACACGTATAAAAATACTATCCAGGCGTTAATAAAACAGTGCTCATTGTAGTATAAACAGAGTTATTAATTATATATTAATAAATATACACATTATTTTACATTAGTGGCACAACTCTCAGTTTCATGCACTACACAATCATCAGGTGCATATTACAAAGTGACTATTTTAGAGATTTGAATTTAAGTTCACTCAATGTTTGTAACAATTAAATCTTACAATATTAGGGTATAATTTTTTAATTTATCAAGCATATAATAGACAAAAATTCCATGATAAAAAAATTTAAATATACATTTTTTAAAAACTTTTTAAAAATAAAAATTTAGGGTGATGAATTTAAAGAGCATGTGCATGGAACTCTGAGCCGTGCCAACGATGTAGGATGATTACATATATATATATATGAATAAATGCACACCGACAAAATTGTTTTTTGCTTTTTGCGTTTCTAATTTATTGGTTTTTCAGTAAAAGGGTGATACCTGGTTGCTAATCTTGTGGCTTGAGTAAATTCATATATAGGAGGCAACAATGAGCTAAGTTCATCGGAGCAGAAGCCGTGAAAGTATCTCGTAGTTTCTTTTCTGTATCTGCTATCAGTACCGTGACATCTGTGTATCTTATAATGCTCAGATTGTTGCTGCCAATGACGAATCTTCACAGAATTTCTAAAGCTCTCAGAATTGTCTTTCTGTAGAGGTAGAACCCAATTTGCCATGCTATCCAACCTATAGATGGATTAATACCTTTCCCAAGGGTATTTGCGCGGAAGCGAATGCAACGAATTAAACTGGAATTCGAACTCGGCTTCCCGATTTCTCATTTCGAGCCGATATCCATTTAACTAAAAGGCATCCTCTAGTATTTTACTTGAACTAATCTCTTTTAAATATCTAAACTTATTTATAAATGCAACTTTGTGTGTGTGTGTGTGTGTGTGTGTGTGTGTGTGTGTGTGTGTGTGTGTGTCTGTGTCCGTTACCTATAAACTCCGAAACAGCTGAACCGATTTTCTTGAAAATTTACACAGTTGTACTATAAGCGTCTGCGAGTGTTCTTAGCTAGGTTTTGTGTCGAGGTACCCCCGATAAATATCGAAAATCGATAATCGAAAAAATTCATATAAAGGGGGCACCAATGAGCTAAGTTCATCGGAGCAGAAAGTATTTGTAGAAGATTTTTAGAATGTTGGTTATTAAAAAATCTGTTCTTTTTTTTTTTTTTTTTTACTACACTTGTGTTGAAATATAAACTAATTTCAGTTACGAGAAATAGTAAAATTTAATAGTATTCCTTAACTAACATTTTACTAATAAACAAAGGAGAGCTATTTTTCTTTTATCTAAAGAATCAAAGTTTACTTCAGGTATCACAATTACGAAAAAAAAAATGCTGATATGCATAAAATCAATAAGAGAAGTAATAGGACAAAAACCATGCTCATCAACTTCTTTTATGTGCCATGTTCATCCAGGACGTAGGCAATCATGGCTCTCCACATCTCCCTATCTCTGGTGGCTCTTAGCACGCTTTCTCCTGTTGCCCCATGCAACCCTCGTTCCGCCATCCACCTGATCAGGTCCTTCAAATATGTTTTCCGATGCTTTCCCATGTATCTTTTCCCCTCTATCTGGCCTGTTAGTATCACGTTCTCCAAGCCCTCCTTCCTCATTGCATGTCCCAGGAACTTTAGTTGTCTCTTCCTGATGCTCATTATTAATTTCCTTTTCGTTTCCATCCTTTTCTAAAACCTCATCATTGCTCAGATGATCGGTCCATGATATCCACAGTATCCTTCTGTAGAGCCACATTTCAGCTGCTTCAAGTTTTTCCTTCATCTTCGATGATAGTGTCCAACATTCACTGCCATATTGAAGAACTGACATCACATAGCAATCCAGTACTCTACTCTTTGTTTCTAGCGAAATTGTCCTGTTTCTTAATACTTTACTTAACTTCTGGAACGCTTCCTTCGCCATGCCATTCGCCTTCGGATCTCTGTGTCGCACTTTCCGTCTTCTGTTAGAACACTTTCCAGGCATTTAAATTTTTGTACCCGCTTGATTTTAGTATCCCCCACCTGTATTTGACATTTTGAGCTGCCCTTTTTGCTGATGACCATACATTTGGTTTTCTTGCAGTTTATTTGTTGTCCTTTTATTTGTCACTCTCTTCAGCCACCTTCTGTAGGAGGTCTCATCAACAGCAGGCATAAAAACTAAAGATATTAAAGAAAGAAAAATCTTTCACAGACGGAACAAAAAACATCGTAGAACTCTTCCACGGCAAAAAGAGAAAAACACAGAAATACACAGAAATATCGAAGGATCAGAAATATTGAAATCCGAAGGGGAATCAGCACTGGTCAAATTAAACAGAAACAGCAGCAAGACTAGACGGAATTCTAATATTGGCGCTGAAAGCAGTAGGTTGCTTCGGTTTTGACATAATGTTATATCGCCAAGTATAAAGGAATAACTCAACAACAGAATCAGAATATAAGTTGTATTCCGCGGAAAGACGGTTAGTATGTACAGAAGTGATTAGTAATATTTACAATAGAAAGATACAAGACTCCAATCCGTCGTAAGACGTGTGTATACGTGATTACTTCCGGTACGCCACCGGAAGTGTGACTAACTCTTCACTGACTCGCACTGACTCTTCAGTAACTCATTAGAGATTCTCAAGTGACTCTCTACGACTCTCCTGTAGAGAATCCACCATTGCTATATATAGCAATGGGAACAGTCCATTTGTAGTCAAATAGGAGCTGCGCCCTAACACATAATAAATAAAATATACAATATTAGTGAAATACCGGAAGACATAAGTAGATCTATTTTCATAGAACTGCCTAAGAATCCAGGCGCAAACAAATGTAAACTTCATAGGACAATCAGTTTAATGAGCCATATAATAAAACTCATCATCCGAATTCTGACAAATAAATCACGCACTAGAATCAGTCTGGGAATATGACAAGAACATCGTGGGTTCGTTAAAGACACTGGAAAAAAAAGAAACGTGATATTTATTCTCAGAATGATATCAGAAGTGGAATACAAATGCAGAAGGGTGCGTACCTGCATTTTATAGATTATGCCAAAGCGTTTTATAAAATACCTTGTAAAGAACTGTTGGAACTGCTTAGTAACCTTGACATATTTTGGAAAGCTGTTAGAATAATCCAGAACCTCTCTGGCAGTAAACCGCCTGAATATGAATAGAATTTTAAGTCAGCTAATAAGCAAAAAAATAGAAAAAAAATATAAGACAAAGATGTGTTGCCTTACCGGACATATTCAAATACATTGAAACATTTCTGAGAGAATTAGATGTTCTATCATCATTCATTATTGGCGACTACAATCTTAACAATATGACATATGCAGATGATATAGTGCTGATAGCTGACACAGAAAACTAAATACAACAACTACAGAATGTAGTGAAGGAAAGCAAGAAGAAAGGACTAAACACCAATTGAAAGAAGATAGAATGCAAACGAAAAAACCCAACATGAAAATTACAAATTAAAAATAGCAAAATGTACGACATTGAAATTCGCAAACGCATTCAGATAGCTAAAGATGTCTTCCAACAGCTAAGCAAAATATTAAGAAACAGGAAAATTTCGTTAGAAACAAAAAATATATACTGAAATGCTACGTAATATCAGTCTCCCTATATAAAAGCGAATGCTATACAATCTCTCCACAGGTGAAGAAGAAATTTGAAGCAACAGAAATGTGATTCTACAGAAGGATGCTGAGAATGTCATGGACACAACATGTGAAGAGCGATGAAGTTTTAGAGGAAACTGAAACAAGATGGACACTTAAGAATTCACACCAGGAAGAGACAGTTAAGATTTCTGGATCATATAATGAGGAAAGAGAGCTTTGAGAATTTGATACTCATAGGACAGATTAAAGATTATAGGGACAGAGGAAAACAATGCATAACCTGTCTGGCTAGCTTGAGGGTGAATGGATGGTGGAGCATGGTTTTGGAGAGATAACAAAAAGAGGAAATTTATTAAGAGCTAAAAAAGACAGGGAATTGTGGGGTGTTATAATCGCTTACGTCCTGAAGGGAAACAACACAGAAAAAAAATTATATTTTGTATATATATATATATAGTCATCCGCAGACAGATCTGTTTCGCTGTATCACAGCTCATCAGTACGGTTAGACTCCGATTGATTTTAAACCCAGGATTGAAACCCGACCGAATTGGCGTCAGTCGGCGATTCTACATCTGAGCCATGGCCGCTCGGTAGAAGGAGGCAGACTTATACATATATATATGTGTGTGTGTGACTGTTTGAAATGTGCTAGTAAATTAAAAACAAAACTTACCAGGCAGAAAAGTGCTTATTTTTGATAGACTGAAGATATACTGATGGACAGACGAAAGAAAACAGAAGAAAATGTTAATTAAAATTTTTCGTCTGTCGGAAAGGTAAAACAGAGGGACTATCTGGTTTTGGTCAAAACAGAGATTAAGTGATACAATATTCTAAGGACCTCCAAAGGTCAACTTCATGATCAACCAAAGGAAACGAGCTTGAGTACGAACCGACCTCGAGGTGGACGTCATATATATATATATATATATATATATATATATATAGGTATAGTTGTCAGTCCGTAAACGGTGAGGATAATCCAACAAGATTTCCTTAATATAAAATATTAATAGGTAAATCCATATAGATAGCTTGATGGGTGGGGTGTTAACCAGAGCGATATGAAGTTTATAAAGTTTATACCTTTATAAACTCTCTCTCTCTCTCTCTCTCTCTCTCTCTATATATATATATATATATATAGTTGTCAGTCCGTGATAATCCAACAAGATTACCTTAATATAAAATATTAATTGATAAATCCATATAGAGAGCTCGATGGGTGTTAACCAGAGCGATATGAAGTTTATAAAGGAAAACTCAACACGTCATATTATAAACTATAGTTCATTTCAATGAGCTTAAACAGCTCATCCCATCAGACCCTTTTACAATATTTCCTCCACCTGGCATAAACTTTTTGCCGGAATGAGCTTTTTCTAAAATGAAGAGGGAACATAATAAAAATAATAATAATTAACATAAAATTACAAATAAATAAGTAAATGACAGTATTTGTGAGGGGAAGTAGGGAAGACAGAAATGAAGGAATGGGAGGGGAGGGGAGAAAGAGATATAGTCCCAAATGTGGGTAGTATTCATGTGAAATTATCTGAATGTCTTAACTGGTATGACCTCTGAGAGAAACCAATTCCCCTGACTTTAGTTGTATTTTTGACCCCGTCAGCTCAACCCACTTACTTCTTCTTCTTCTTCTTCTTCTTCTTCTTCTTCTTCTTCTTCTTCTTCTTCTATGTGCCCTGTCCTTTCAGGACGTAGGCGATCATGGTTCTCCACGTCTCCCTATCCCTTGTGGCTCCTAGTATGTTTGTTCCCGTTACTCCTGTCAACCCCCGTTCCGTCAACCACCTGATCAGGCCCTGAACTTGAATCCACTTATCCCTATGTATATATTCCCACATATACTTACCCTGAGATTTTGTTTATTTTTCATATCCACTGATTTCTTTTTTATCTTTTTAGGTTTAGCGTTTTCATACTCATACATATATACTCTTCATAAGCACAGGGCTTCCGTGCCTGTCCCCCGTAGTGCGGTGTATATACGCACTTGCATATCCCGTTAACTAAGTTGCCGTATTCTCAATCCCACATATATTTATATATACGAGATGTATACGAGATAATTAAGTACATATTTAAGTCCACACATCCAAACACACCTATATATACACATACATACACACATACGCATCGATATATATATATCCACATATATACACTTATATACACATAACTATATATATATACATACACACACATATGTACCCATATATGTGCATACGCACACCAATATGACCACATATGCAAGCACACACCCATATACGTAACTTGTATACAAGTTCACTAGTAGTTTACTATGTTCCCATGTATAAGGACCCTGCATCATGACCCAGTGCGATCAATTATGATTAAACCGTCATCCCGGTATAAACCGTGGTTGTGGTAATCAATAAATTCATTTATTTTATGTAAGAGGAGGCACCCCACTAACTCCGCCGCCTCTGCACCATCATGTGCTCCCATTGGATTATCAAATCCGCTAGCATCAGATTTTTTAGTCCAAATAGAATCATCATAATAAAGTAAAGTTTTACGGCAATGCCTGATTAATTCTATTTCATCAACTGAGACATCGTTATATTGTTTTGCTAAGTTAATAGCTTCATTAAGGATATTTTCGGATATGGAGGGGTAGAAATCTTTCACATCGTATTTGATAAAGGCACAGTGCCTATTTTTTTCAAATTGGTTAAACCATTTTATGCAGTCTAAAGTAGACTGCCATTGATTAATGTTAAGGAAAGTGTCACATACGTTGAATTATAAATTTACTAATTTTACCTAATTCCGTTTTGGTTGGATTTAATAGGCGGAATTCAGGGTTATTAGGGAAAGAACGTTTATGAACTTTTACAGTAAGAAAGCTGTCTTTTAAAGCAATTGTTTTAAAGCAATTGTTTTAAAGCAATTGTTTTAAAGCAATTGTTTTAAAGCAATTGTTTCCGCACGATTAATAAGATTAAATTTGCTAACCAAGATACTAGCTTCCTGGTTAATAGTGGCTTCAATATCTGGTGATACTTTTTTGTAATGCTTAATAACCGCTTTTTTTTTTTTAGTTCTTTATCATAATTATTTTTACTCATACTGTATATATGAGTAAACTTGTCACCTTTAATATAAATCTGTTTGTCTTTACGTATATTGTTTAAATTTTTATTTAAATCCTGCTGAATTTTATTAGGTTTTAATTTCCTATATTTAATTTGTTTTACTACACCAATAAATTCACTTTCGAATGTCGCTAATTCCTTACAGTAAGGAGGATGATTATAAGTTTTAAAACCGTAGTAGTTATGATAATTGGTGTTATTTATGTTATTTAGGAAGAAATATGCCTTCCATCTTATGTTGGTAATAAAAGCCTTTATTTTATGCTGCAATTGTAACTCATAATAGTGTTTACGTGGAATGGGAATATCTTTAAGTGAGCAACCTATATTAATTCGCTCCATATTGAACTGGTTAAAAAGTGCTCTATAGTAAGCCTAGAGCTAATAATAATAATAATAATATTAACTATAGCAACAACAATACCAATAGTAAAACTAGCATTAATCAAGCTCTAATTGAAATCGTCTTGAACAACCCACCGAGAACGAACTCGGAGGGAAAAAATGGGGAAGCAAAAAAAGAAACAAACGAAGTACATGAACAAAAAGTCAAGCACTCGTAAGAAAGAAAAAAAAAACCAAGACGAAAGCCCTAACACTAAAGCGCTCAATACGAAAGTAGAGCAAACAAATACAGAAACCTAAGCAAGAGCCAACAACTGACGACGGTTTCGCCTAACGACTCGTCAGGGAAATTGGCTAACAAAAACCTTTCGGTATCTTCAGACGATTTATAATACATACATACATACATACATACATATGGACAGACTGAAACAGATAGATAGATAGATAGATAGATAGATATATAGATAGATAGATATGAATATACTAAGATAGATAGATAGATAGATAGATAGATAGATAGATAGATAGATATGAAAAACCTAAGGCTGATAAGTAATAAGGATAGATAGATAGTGTTGTAGAGGAACATCCTATCCTACCCCGGAATGGATATGGTCCAGTCTATAAAAGACTGTGACTAGGGGTATACATCAGCATACGTCACTCGCCTGACGTCGCTATGACACTGTCAGCTTTCTGCCTTCGGGTAGAGGGCGCTTTCTGCTTCCGAGCCGAGAGCACAAACCCAGTCGTGGTTCCGCCGAAGGGTAGAACCACGACTCAGCAAAAATAGACAGACATTTTTTGGCCCGGCTATATGGCCGGGAATACCCACTATAAAATGACCATGTGTCACATCTGGCCTTGCGTGGGAAGGCTAGTAAATACAATACGTCACTCGCCTGACGACGCTATGACACTATCAGCTCTCTGCCTTCGGGCAGTGAGCACAAACCCAGTCGTGGTTCCGCCGAAGGGTAGAACCACTACTGGGGAAAAATAGACAGAGATTTTTTGGCCCGGCTATATGGCCGGTAATACCCACTATAAAATGACCATGTGTCACATCCGGCCTTGCGTGGGAAGGCTAGTAAATACAATACGTCACTAGACTGACGACGCTATGACACTGTCAGCCCTCTGCCGTCAGGTAGAGGGCGCTCTCTGCTTCCGAGCAGAGCACTAACCCAGTCGTGGTTCCGCCGAAGGGTAGAATCACGACTGGGGAAAAATAGACAGACATTTTTTGGCCTGGCTATATGGCCGGGAACATCCACAATAAAAAGACCTTGTGTCGCATATAACCTTACGTGGGAAGGTTGTTAAATACCGCATACGTCACTAGACGGTAGCATACGTTCCTAGACGGGAGCATACGTCACTAGACGGATGCAGACGTCATAGGCAGAGACATTTTCTACTTGATCGTTATTCCTGTTACTATACGTTGATTGTTCTTGTACGTCTATTAGTTTATTGTACTGTTGTATAATAAATCTCTTCTAATCTATCTTCAGTGTTAAGTATTATTCTTACACTATTCTTTTCCCTGTTATTCCTTCCCGGTATATATCAGATAGATAGATAGATAGATAGATAGATAGATAGATAGATAGATACATAGAAAAGGTAAGTGAATGTGATAGATAGATAGATAGATAGATAGATAGATAGATAGATAGATAGATATACAGACATACAGATAGATAAATAGACATATACTGAAAGGCTGAGGTAGATTGATAGACATGGAAATACTGAAACAGATAATAGATAGCTAGGAACTGTTAGAAATGACTACACCGAAATACATAGGTAAATCTGAATCGAATGTGACTGAAATATCGATCACTGAAGAGACAGACGTGAATCAAATATAACAGATCGATAGAGAGTGAAAGTAAAAATTCCATTCATCACAAGGGAAGATAACTGTCTGGTAGTAATAAAAACTCCACAAAGAAATGAAGATAATTGTTAGAAATAAAAAAATTAATTACCACTTTCATTTCTCCCTCACTGACTTTTGATTTTATTTCCTAAATACCGCAATGTCTCAAAGTTCAATGATTATTGTACTGGAGATCGCGAGGAATGCGATATTTTCTAAATCAGTTGTGGTTCATCTTATGTGTGCATGCAATTCTAAATTGTGCGAAAATTTTCCTGCCAAGGAACTATTCAGTAATTCGTGCTTTTTTCCACAGTTTTATTGGAGCAGATAGACTAAACTTATTGGAGTAGATAGACTAAACTAATTGAAGTAGATAGACTAAACTTATTGGAGTAGATAGACTAAACTCATTGGAGTAGATAGACTAAACTTATTGGAGTAGATAGGCTAAACTTATTGGAGTAGATAGACTAAACTTATTGGAGTAGATAGACTAAACTAATTGAAGTAGATAGACTAAACTTATTGGAGTAGATAGACTAAACTCATTGGAGTAGATAGACTAAACTTATTGGAGTAGATAGGCTAAACTTATTGGAGTAGATAGACTAAACTTATTGGAGTAGATAGACTAAACTAATTGAAGTAGATAGACTAAACTTATTGGAGTAGATAGACTAAACTCATTGGAGTAGATAGACTAAACTTATTGGAGTAGATAGGCTAAACTTATTGGAGTAGATAGACTAAACTTATTGGAGTAGATAGACTAAACTAATTGAAGTAGATAGACTAAACTTATTGGAGTAGATAGACTAAACTCATTGGAGTAGATAGACTAAACTTATTGGAGTAGATAGGCTAAACTTATTGGAGTAGATAGACTAAACTTATTGGAGTAGATAGACTAAACTAATTGAAGTAGATAGACTAAACTTATTGGAGTAGATAGACTAAACTCATTGGAGTAGATAGACTAAACTAATTGAAGTAGATAGACTAAACTTATTGGAGTAGATAGACTAAACTCATTGGAGTAGATAGACTAAACTTATTGGAGTAAATAGGCTAAACTTATTGGAGTAGATAGACTAAACTTATTGGAGTAGATAGACTAAACTAATTGAAGTAGATAGACTAAACTTATTGGAGTAGATAGACTAAACTCATTGGAGTAGATAGACTAAACTAATTGAAGTAGATAGACTAAACTTATTGGAGTAGATAGACTAAACTTATTGGAGTAGATAGACTAAACTAATTGAAGTAGATAGACTAAACTTATTGGAGTAGATAGACTAAACTAATTGAAGTAGATAGACTAAACTTATTGGAGTAGATAGACTAAACTTATTGGAGTAGATAGACTAAACTTATTGGAGTAGATAGGCTAAACTTATTGGAGTAGATAGACTAAACTTATTGGAGTAGATAGACTAAACTCATTGGAGTAGATAGACTAAACTTATTGGAGTAGATAGCTTAAACTTATTGGAGTAGATAGACTAAACTTATTGGAGTAGATAGGCTAAACTTATTGGAGTAGATAGACTAAACTTATTGGAGTAGATAGGCTAAACTTATTGGAGTAGATAGACTAAACTTATTGGAGTAGATAGACTAAACTAATTGAAGTAGATAGACTAAACTTATTGGAGTAGATAGACTAAACTCATTGGAGTAGATAGACTAAACTTATTGGAGTAGATAGGCTAAACTTATTGGAGTAGATAGACTAAACTTATTGGAGTAGATAGACTAAACTTATTGGAGTAGATAGACTAAACTCATTGGAGTAGATAGACTAAACTATCGCCCGGTTCACACTCCACCCACGTCTATTGAACAGGTGAAGAGGCTCAACCCTTGTTTCCTGTTTAGGATGCGGTTTCCGGTTTTTTCTTTTCCAATCTCTTCAATCTTATGTAGCTCTCTGCACATCAGTGGCATTACAGCCTTGCTCGGGGTGGTATGATTAAAAAAAAATAAATGTACCGAAAGATCCTTCGTTCGTTGTCCCGATTAGCAAATAAAACAACAAAAGAACAAAACAGAAAAAAAAAAGAAATCAAAAACAAAACTTCTCCAAACTAAAAGCATAAAACTCAATATGAGTTACTTTCTCTTGACGACGCATTTAAAAGTTATCTCCGCTTGTCATGCATCTGAAATCTTAACCTAATTAATAAATGGAACTTTGTCTCTGTGTGTGTGTGTCTGTTACCTATAGACTCCGAAACGGCTGAACTGATTTTCTTGAAAATTGACACAGTTGTACTATAAGCGTCTGCGAGTGTTCTTAGCTAGGTTTTGTGTCGAGGTACCTACGGTAAATATCGAAAATCGATAATCGAAAAAATCGGGTTATAGAAGGAGTGATCCGATTTTAATCAAAATTGATACACTCATAGACAAAGACATAAGAAACACTATTCAGAAGTTTCAAGGTTGCAGTTCTTACAATAGTGCAGAAAATCGATAATATATATATATATATATATAAGCTGTCATTACACCCGAGCAACACCGGGCTATACTGCTAGTTCCACGATAACTGAAAAAGCATAAAATCAAACAGCACTTTAAATAGTTTTATTATTAAAAAAAAAAAAAGAATGCATAGCCATCAGTAAAAAGAGAGGCTCAAAATGCCAAATACAGTTAAAGTATAAAGCAGGTACAGACCTTTTTATACATGGGAAGTGTTTTAACAGATTTTTTTTTTTAATCATTTCACCCCGAGCAAGGCGGAAACGCCACTGATGTGAAGGGGGTTACATAAATGTAAAAAGATTAATTAGAAAAGAGTGAGGAGTACAAACTAGTTAGAAAGGAACAATAGAAAGCAGGTGCGATGACAGATACATAGGTGGAGAGAAAGGGAAGGTTATACAGGGGAGGGGAGAGAGCTAGAGTCCAGTGGTTAGTAGATGAGTATTGACTTTGCATTTAAATTTCTGGAGGTTGTAGCCGTCAGTAGAATTGTCGTCTGCATTTGGCTAACCTGATTGTGAATGAGTGGGACCCAGTTGCCAGTCTGGTTGCACGAGTAAACATCTGTTGAGGAGGCACCAGTGACTTAAGCTCGTCCGAGCAGAAGCCATGAAAGTATTTATAGAACAGACAAAGGGAGGCCACATTTCGACGATGGGGAAGTGGCTGCAGTCGAGTCGCCAGATCAGTACCTATCACATTACAGACTCTCCTTTGGAGCTTGTCAAGAACACTGAGGAGAACGGCAGGGGCACCTGACCATAAATGGCAGCAGTACTCCATGCACGGACGGATGGTTGACTTGTATATATGGAGGATGGATTCAGGTGGAAAAAACATCCTGGATCGACATAGTGACCCAATCTTCTTAGCAGTAGATTTTGCTATGGATTCAATATAGTGGTTCCATTTGAGGTCTGAGGACAGGGTAAGTCCGAGGAGGCGTAGTGTATTACTCTCATGGAGAATCACTTGGTCCATGTTTATGGTAGGCAGGAGCGGTTGCCTGTAATGGTTGACAGACAACAGCTTGGTCTTAGATGAATTGAAGTTGACAAGCCACTTCTTGCCCCAGTTCACCACAGAGTGTATATCCCGCTCAAGGTCAGCAGCGAGATTATGTCTGTCCGCCACGACAGGTTTCTTACTGGAGCGGGAGTATATTGTAGTGTCATCTGCGTAGATGCCTACTTGGGACTTGATCTCATCTGGGAGGTCGTTGATGAAAATAAGGAAGAAAGTCGGGCCCAGGATAGAGCCCTGTGGGACACCAGCATTCGTGCTGTATGACGAAGAGGCACGTCCATTCAGAACGACCTTCATTTTGCGGTTATTTAAGAAAGATTGGATTAGGTCAAGCAGGCGACCGGTAATACCATAACCGCGTAGTTTACATAGGAGGCCAGAGTGCCAAACCCTGTCGAAAGCCTTGGAGATGTCCAGAGCAACCGCGCGAGCTTCGTCAGACTCATCAAGGGCTTGTAGCATGTACTCCGTTACGGTTGTTAGCAGGTCGGCCTTGGACCTGGCAAAGCGGAATTCATATTGCCTGTCGGAGAACAGTTTGTGGGCGGTGAGATTGCGACACTAAGATCCGAAGGCATATTGATATGACCAAGGACGCATTCAAAAAACTGAGTAGACTGTACTGGGTTGTTATGTGATGTCTGTCCTTGAATATAGAAGCGTATGCTGGACAATCTCATTAAAGATGAAGGAAAGACTTAAAGCAACCAAAATGTGGTTCTACAGTAGGATGCTGAGAATATCATGTAATATAATCTTATATTTTTCTTTTTCGACGATGACACTTGTTTTTAATCGTTTCACCCCAAGCAAGGCGGTACCGCCGCTGGTGCGCAGGGTCTACATAAGAGAAGAGTGGAAGTTTAAGCAGAGAAAGGGAGCGAAGAGAAAGACGAGCCGGTTACCGTAGGTGTCGGAGAAAGGGCAAGGGAAGGATGGAAAGACTGTTGCGAGGGTAGAGTGTGAAAAGAAAAGAACAAGATACACAGGGTGATGGGGAAAGGACGAGAGAAGGACCGGTATTTTGTGTAGCAGTAGAATAGTCGGAGAGAGTTCGCGCACACGAAGGGACCGTCAGTAGTCGGAGGCCAGCCAGCAGAGGTCTCTTTCTTCTTCAGCCAAAAATTCTAGACTTTATATCGTCTTAAAACTTCCACGCGACCCACATGGCTACGCCTCTTCACCTACACATTTTTGCTTTTTCGGGTTGTCACTTGTTGACTTTATCTACGGTCGGATGTATCTGTTAATCACATCCACTGGTTCATCCCTTTCAAGCCGGTTGTCACTTTTGTTGACCTTATGTATCTGTCCGGAAGTATCTGTCAATTACATCCGCTGTGCAAGGTAATATATTACTCTCCTCGCCATCCTATTTTTCAGAATGTTCTCATGTGAACATTTTAAGTGCATCTCTCCTTCATGTTCACTATTTCACACAATCGAGGCAATTGTACAAAAACTTATAATAACAACATACAATTTTTTTCTTTCTTTTTTCTCTCTTGGAATATAAAATTGTTGTGCTGAAATTGGCAACCCCGACAATATTCATGTCCGTTATGCCTTTCTTATGTCTTCAATGTACAGCTTTTTTTCTTTTTTTCTTTTCTCCTTTATTTTTCCTTAAGAAAACACACACCAGAGGAAAGTTCTGTAATGTTCACAAGTTCGTTTTTCTCCGTGTTGTGTCATACCAGTATGCATCTCGATGTACGGCCATACGATCCTAGGCGGTAACCGCACCCCAATTTTCAAACTGACATCGGGTATATGACCTTCGATTAACACCATGTGTGACTCTGCTCGAGTTCAACGTCACACATGTAATTTCGTAATTTCAAACATATTATGTTTGAAGACAGAAAAACTGCTATTATCTGGAGTACATGCCATTTAAAGTCTGATCTAGAAAAAACGGAAGAAAAATTATTTAAAGGCCAGATTTTATTTGTTGATTATGGGCATACCTTTTGCTTGGAAGATTAGTCATATCAGCCACAGTTCCGAACTCTCAACTAACTTAATCTAAAAAATTACTCGTCACACTTTAAATACTATTTAATGTTTTCCACACAGACTCCAACTTTCGCATGCATTGTCAGAAAGAAGCTAACCTAACTCTTTATCTCATGCGCTCCTCATTCCTACCGCAATTTTCTACTCTAACTTATCTTAAGGCATGTCCACCAGTAACTCGACAAGATTTTTCAATTGCTTCTTCTTTTTCTTGTGTAGATCTATAGAACTTATAGGCGCATCAGTTCTTTTTGCTCTCATGAACGTTTGTCTTACTTGAACATCGTCGTTTACCTCGCTGCCAAATAATCCATCAGAAGCTCCCTCGTGTACATCAATAGACACCGATGTTCCACCCTTTAGGAAATCATCATTGAGAGTAGATAAATAACTGGTCATGCCTCCTATTCTAATATCTTTATCAGCAGTTGACACGTTTTTTATTCGCTGTTTACGTCGTGTCCTGATACGGGGCTCCTTTAATGGACATCGGACTCATCCTGTTTTTCCCGGATTCACTGTCAGAATCGCTGGATTCTATTGGAGCAGCCAATACTATTTTCCGTAGTCGAGATTTTCCGTACTTCAATTGACGTCGACTGAAGCTGCTCGGTATGCGTCTTAGTGACGGAGCCTATTAACTTGCCTATAAGAGACGAGGTCAGTCTTTTCAACTACCAAATAATATGGCCGCCAGCACATATTCAACTACCCTTTCTTATAGTATTTTTTTAGTACCACAAATCACCAACCTCGAACTACATTCTTAGGAGGCTTACGGCCATATCACGTTGAATACACCGGTTCTCGCTCGATCACCGAAGTTAAGCAACGTTGAGCCTGGTCAGTAATTAAACGGGTAACCGCTTAGGAATACCAGGTGCTGTAAGCGTTTAGTGACAGATGTGCGTTATGGTGCAGTGGATATCGGCTCGGAAAGAGAAATCGGTGAGCCGAGTTCGAATTCCAGTTGAATATTCACTTAAGCACTGGTACCCTTGGGAAAGGTATTAATCCGTCCCTTCCCTTCAGTTCTGGGTTAAATAACAGGGAAGGACTTGGGGACCCTGCCCTAAAAAAACAAAAAACAAAAAAAAAAACAAAAAAACAATCCCAATGAATCTTGATACTCGAAAAGAAAAAAGTATTACTAGACACAAAACTTATATAAAAACAACAATAAATTGTTGAAAGTAAAAGTTATTACCAGCAATAAATAAATACAATTTAGTTGGCAATAAATGACCCGCCGAGGTTGATATGCCATAAAAAAAATACAACCAACCAACATCCTTAGGATTACTAAGTGACTTATCTGTCACGACTTTCCTTTCTTTTTTATGTTATTCTTAATAAAGCGGCGATAGTATTGTCATTATAATAAAGGCCATCACTTGCCTATCAGTGATTCGAGTCGAAACTGATTTTATAGCCTTGACTTTTCTCAAAATCTGGTTGTATTCCCTCTTCACTAATTTTGAAGCCCAGTTAGTGTGTCTCTCTTTTTTTAAAGAACTCACAATTAGCTAATTTCAACTAGACATAATGCTTACAAAAGACTGGGTCTATATGCATTAAGTGGTCTTCTACCATATTCGAAATTATCAAAATATTCAATAACTGGAAGACGTCGAGCATATTTCTACACTTTTCAACGATTTCATTCCTCCCGTCAACTTCAACGTATGCACTCTCTGCCAGAAGTGCTATCCTGCTTAATGTGTTCACCATCGAACAAGCCACATTTCTCAACTCTGTGGTCAGACGCTGAGCGAAATCGGAAAAAAAAGATGCTGTTCAATTTTAAGTTTTTTTTTCTATTTTTTTTCAAGTGGCAAATTTTCTATAATATGCACATGAGCAGAATACACACAAGATAAAATCAAAAGTCACCTACCTGTTATTGATGTCGTATATTATATCACGATCGTCTAGTGTTTTCGTAGATGGTAACCAAGTTCGTTATCAATCTTTTTTTTAATAAAACATAGCGGGTCACTGCTCACCAAATTGTGCATGTTATATTTTTTCTGCGTCGATGACGCTTGTGTGGAGCAAGAGGGCAGCCGGAGAGAGATCACGCACACGTAAGGACCGTCGAGAGTCGTAAGCCAGCGATGGTTTTTTATCTTTAGCCAAAAATTCTAGACTTTATATAGTTTTAAATCTCTTACGCGAACCACATGACTACACCTCTTCACCCAAGCAGTTTTTCTTTTTCTAGTTGTCAGTAGTTGACTTTATCTGCGGCCGGATGTATCTATCAATCACATCTACGGGCCAACGCTTTCAAACCGGTTGTCACCTTTGTAGACCTTATCTACGGACGGATGCATCTGTCAATTACATCCACCGTTCAAGGTAATATATTATAACCGACCATGTTAGCAACGATGAGATTTTGGAAAGGATGAAAATGAAAAGGAAACTTATAATTAATATCAGGAAAAAGCAGCTGAAGTTTCTGTGACATTTAATGAGAAAAAAGGGCTTGAAGAATCTGATACTCAAAGGACAGATAGAGGGAAAGAGAGACAGGAGAAAACAATGCATGACATACTTGGTGGACTTCAGCAAATTGATGGCAAAGTAAGGTTTGAGAGGAGTAACAAGAGAAAGGATGTTAAGATCTACAAAGGAGATATGGAAGCCCATGATCGACTACGCCATAGGTTCCCAACCTTTTTGCTGTGATTACCCCAAAATTCAATTTCATGAACAAATACCCGTAATATAGGAAAAGAAGTAATTATATTTTCATACATCAAAAGCAAACAAAGTTAATGGAAATTATTCAATACAATAGTACCAATCTATAATAATCATAAATATAGTAGCCGTAACCTAGCCGTGATTCTTAATGTGAGTGTTGAGCTTGTATTGCCAGTGCCAGTGTCAATTTATTTATTCTTGGTTTTGTGACCGAAAGGACTATTTGGGTGTCGTTTGCCACGTTGAGTCTGCTACGTTTCTTGGTCTTCATTCCAAGGACACAGTGTGAAATTATAAGCTGATTGTCTCTTCCCAAACGAAACATCCATTACCCCTCCAAATATGGGCTCATTACCCAACTAGGGTAATTTACTATGGGGTTGGGAACCATGAGCCTATACCCTGAACAAAACACGGCACATAGAAGAAGAAGAAGAAGAAGAAGAAGAAGAAGAAGAAGAAGAAGAAGAAGAAGAAGAAGAAGAAGAATGGTTTTTGTTGAGATGTCTTCTAGTCTGTGATGTAGAAGTCCCTAGCCCCAGTATCGAGTGACGGCTGACTTATTAGTTGTTGTGGACTCAATGCAAAATAGGGCAAGTCCATTTTGTCTATGTCACTACAGTTTTATCAGTGCAAATAATTTAATGAGTAAAAGGTTTATTAGTACAAATAGTTTTATTAGTACAATCTGAGTGTGGATCGTGAACAGATTTAATAAGTACGTAAAATAGAAAGTGAGGGCGATGAGGATGTGTTTTCTCACCGGGTTTAAAAATCTACCTGGATTTATTGTTGTCAGATGTAACCACAAACATATTCTCAACGCAGACGGCACTGTTGATGGTATATTCAGGAAGGAAACCGAAATAATTATTAGACAAGACAGTCGAGAAAAGCCCGAAGGAAGGACTAACTCTTAACTGTAGCAAGACAGGATGCTCAGTTGTCAGCAAAAGAGGCAACACAAAGTGTAAGACACGTATTGGGGACGTCAAAATCAAACAAGCGAAATTTTTTATCTATCTTGGCAGTGTAGTATCAGGCATTGGAAAGTGTCTGGATTTTAATCATTTCACCCCAAGTAAGGTGATTGAACCTTCATTGGAAGCAAAGGAAACTGAGAAAATGTTACTGAGGCGAAAGGACAATAAAGTGCAGGATCGAAGGAGGCAGAAAATAACGGTTGACGTCGGTCGTAAATTTCTAAAGATCGTCGTTGATAGGCAAATAAGAAGCCGGATGAGAGTTCCACAAGCGAAAATTGCGAAGAGTTGTAGAAGGCACATAGAAATAACAAAAAGGTGCCTTTCAGAAACTGAGTAATGTATTAAGAGATTCTTTTCTCGCGCTTCTCACATGCGGAACTCTCTTCAGGCTTCTTACTTTCCTGTCAATCATCCCTTTATGAATTCTTGTATCCTGATCTTCTTATTTTTTTCTCTATTTTTTCATCTTCAGGAACTCCTCGTCTTAGTGGCTTTATTGCCTTGCTTGAGACGAAATGTTTTTTTAAACTATTCTAAGAAACATGAAAATGGTAACTTTCATTTCAGATCAAGTGACAGCAAATATCATCATTGTTTTCTATTATTATCATGAGTAGGCTCGTACCGTCAAAAATGAACGCAAAATATTTATATCGATACGTCGTCAAAAATGACGGCTACATATATATTCATGTACCTACTATTGAGTATCTTACATTAAGACATAAGAAAAAAATCTAAACCCTTGGGCGTAACAGGAAGGACACACACACACACACACACACACACACACACACACACACACACACACACACACACATATATATATATATATGTGTGTGTGTAGATATAGAAGAATCCAAAAGAGTATCCAGTACATTAAAGGGTAGGATAATTCTCTAGGAGAGCTCTAAATATATATGTATATAAATACATACAGAGCAAATATATATAGAAATTACGACAGACACTTTATTCCATGGTTAAGCGGAAGTATAGGCCTATTTCAGACGAACCATCGTCAGCTTCCATCTTTATTTCTGAAATAGAATTATACTTCCGCTTAACATGGAATAACGTGTCTGTCTTAATTTTTACACACACACACACACACACACACACACACACACACACACACACACACACACACACATATATATATATATATATTCTTCACTACTCGACAACATGGTTATTGCAAAAAGTAAAAAAAAATAAAGCACTATTAAAGTGCAAACACGCAGCAAAAATTTTCATGACTGGTAGTAAAATTTAATAACTGGTAGTAAAGAGAATGAACTGAGACGACGCTGCCTCGCTATTGCCTCTCTCACCATGAGTGTGACAGGAGGGATAAATATCACACACACACACACACACACACACACACACACACACACACACACACACACACACACACACGGGCATGCGCGTGTTTGACAACAAGTTTTCCTTAGAAGTCCAGTATATAATATTCTAGATATTATCAGCACTTCCTTGGTTCCCGATTCCTTCTTTTATTTTCAACGCCCCTGTAACCATGTGTGTTTTGATGTAATAAACATCGAAAAAACCGAGTTGGAACTCCAGTCGAATTCGTTTCATTCACTTACGCACAAATACCATTGGGAGAAGTATTAATGCATCTCTTCTCCCTCCAGCTATAGGTTGAATAGCAGGATAGACTGGTTTCTATAGCCTTGCCTGGCAAACAGTCTACTACAGAAAGTAATGGCAACCTACTGCTGGAAAATCTTTTGCCTAATCAGTCATGTCTCACCCAGTTAACTCATAGACAATGCCTGGTTTGACTATCATCCTCAGATTCTGTAATTTCCTGACTAAGATCCAGGTACTTAATTGTCTTTTCGCTTTTCTTCAGGTCTATTCTGTGGTCAGCCTGAACGACGTAATGACACTTTTCGTAATTCTACAAGAATCAGGTTTCTTGTGTGAATTTGATGACTATTTGATTCTCAACGAATTTTATGTGCTTCATTCTCTACGATATATTCTGATCTTCGTATATACCTTATGTCTGTGTAGTAAAACTGCAGATTTAATCACAACAAATCACCTCAAGTCGCAAAGTTTTTTTTTTTTTTACTGAGGATAGAGTGACAGCAAGTCTCTTGAAATATCCAGCACCTTCAGGTTTATCGTATTTCACGCATTTTATGCCTCGATCAGATATCAGGTTTTCACTGGGGATAGAGTGACAACAAGTATCCTCAAATCTCCAGACCTTCTTTTGTATCCTCTATTATTATTATTATTATTATTATTATGATTATTATTATTATTCACACATTTGCATATCTACATCAGATATCAGGTTTTCACCGGGGATATATTGACTGTAGGTCTTGTCAAATCTCTTGTACCTTCCTCAGTATTTTTCATTATTATCATATATCATGCATATGTATCTCCACGTCATATATCGGGTTTTCACTGGGGTTACACTGACAGCAAGTATCCTCAAATACGCAGCACCTTCCTCAGTACCCTTCAGGTTTATCGTATCATGCATTTTTATATCCACATCAGATATCTGGTTTTCAATGGGATAGAGTGACAAAGTAACCTCAAATCTCCAGTATCATCCTCAGTTATCTTATACTAGCAGTATAGCCCGGCGTTGCTCGGGTGTAATGAAAGCTTTAAAACAAATCCATGGTCCTGGAGCTCAGACTCTTTAGACGTTGGCATGAAAGACTAAAAAGCAATAGTTGTTTCCAGTGAAAGCGAAACCGTAGACTGAAAGAAAAATGAATGGATGTAAGTCAAATTTTGATTTCCTGGTATCGATATCAAATAAGTTTTTTTCGTCATAAACTGAATTTTGAAGGCTAAATAAGTCCTCTGAGTAAATGGTATCATGGCTGAGACTAAGAACTACAATTATACCTACTTAGAGCCAAACCCGAAGCAAAAACTAAAATAAAAGGGCTGAAAAAATACAGACATATAGGCAGATAAACAGACACACACACACAAACATCTTGCCTTATATATATATATATATTATCGGTTTTCTTCACTATTGTAAGAACTGCAACCTTGAAACTTCTGAATATCGTTTCTTATGTCTTTGTCTATGAGTGTATGAAATTTGATTAAAATCGGATCACTCCTTCTATAACCCGATTTTTTCGATTATCAATTTTCAATATTTATCGGGCACAAAACCTAACTAAGAACACTCGCAGACGCTTATAGTACAACTGTGTAAATTTTCAAGAAAATCGGTTCAGCCGTTTCGGAGTCTATTCATACAAGATATCAGACTTTTAATAGACATTGAGGGATAACAAGTCTTTACAAATATCCAGCACCTTCCTCAATATCTTTTATTCTAATCTTATTTTATGCATCTGTTTCTCCACAGATATATTGGTGTATCTTTGAGATAGTAAATTTTCTAAGCACCGCTTAAATGTGGTAGAAGGCACCCAAAGAGGATCGAACTCACTACTCAGTTGCAACAGGTTTTAGCGAGACAAGCTTGTTAGGTATCCTTTGAGATAGAACGGCCAACAAGTCTCCTCAAATTTCCACTTTCCTCCCTTTGATGAGAAATGGACATTTATGGGAGAGGATGGCTCCTCCCACATAAAGAAGCAAACAAACAAATAAAAAAACACTGTCATCTTTTGCATACATATCATATACAACCTATGTATTCAGCCTAACAGAAATAGTAGGAGGTGATATCGCAATTGTAAGAAATAATACATGTCATTCGACTATCCAAAACATGTGCAGCAGCTATTGTAGTCAAAACTAGTATTTTACATTGTTATAGGGCTCCAAGTCGAGGTCCTGTTATCTTCTTTGTGCGGAGGTTTAACGATCTATCAATCCTTATGGGATCATTTAAGGTCATAACCAATGATTTAAGGTAAGGTTATCTTATTTTACAACATGTTTCTTTTCGAGTATCAAGATTCATTGGGATTTGTTTTTAAGAGCAGAGTCCCCAAATTCTACCCTTGTTATTTAACCCATAACTGAAGGGAAGGGATGGATTAATAGCTATCCCAAGGGTACCAGTGCTTAAGGGAATGCAGGGTATTCAACTGGAATTCGAACTCGGCTCAAGGATTTCTCTTTTCGAGCCGATATCCATTGCACCACAACGCACATCCGTCACTATACGCTTACAGCACCAGAAATTCCCAAGCGGTCACCCATCTAAAAACTGACCAGCCTCAACGTTACTTAACTTCGGTGATCGAGCGAGAACCGGTGTATCCAACGTGATAGGCCGTAAGCCTTATCGTTTAAAGGATTTTTCTCGTTATTATTGGACAAATATTTGCTGTATTTTCGATTAACAAGTTTTGGTGCTTGATGTTTAGGCAAAGAATACGGAAAGGAATGGAATTTAGAACATGCATATATATATATATATATATATATATATATATATATATATATATATATATATATATGAAGAAAATGATCGCTGTCTTGACGCGAGAACGAGGCTCTTGGCAGGTGTTAGTGTAATTTACAAAGAGACTAAGAGTTATACGGAAATTTTGGCCAGGATTTCGGCAACTACACAATAAAAAGAGAGAAAAACAAATCGAAAACAATCAGATTGTCATTTATTGAATTGGCCTCGGTAATCGAATTCGTTGACTCAGAACACGATGTTAAAAAAAAAAAAACAGAATAAGTAGGTATGAATAATAAAATGACAGACACGTATTTGTTTTTTCGTTTCAAAAAAAAGAATCTAGATATTTCCAGCTTCGTATTTTTGGCAAAGGGTAAGGAAAAGAATTGTCAAGTGAGTTGAACTGCGAGGTGGATATGTACAGGATGCCCGAGAATGAACTATTTCACTGAAATTGGGCAAATCGGAACTAAGGTCTGAACTAGTGGAACTAAGGAATGTAGATCGCGATAGAATAGCGAGAGGCTTAGCTGTAAAGGTTTCAACTGGTTGAACTAAGGAAATTAGCTCGTGGTAATATTTGCAATGGAGGTAGCGGGAATTTTAACTGTAAAGGTCTGAACTGGTGGAACTAAGGAATGTGGATCGCGATAGAATAGCGAGAGGCTTAGCTGTAAAGGTTTCAACTGGTTGAACTAAGGAAATTAGCTCGTGGTAATATTTGCAATGGAGGTAGCGGGAATTTTAACTGTAAAGGTCTGAACTGGTGCAACTAAGGAATGTGGATCGCGATAGAATAGCGAGAGGCTTAGCTGTAAAGGTTTCAACTGGTTGAACTAAGGAAATTAGCTCGTGGTAATATTTGCAATGGAGGTAGCGGGAATTTTAACTGTAAAGGTCTGAACTGGTGGAACTAAGGAATGTGGATCGCGATAGAATAGCGAGAGGCTTAGCAGTAAAAGTTTGAACTGGTTGAACTAAGGAAATTAGGTCGTGGGAATATTTGCAATGGAGGTAGCGGGAGTCTTAGGTGTAAAGGTCTGAACTGGTGGAACTAAAGAATGTAGCACGTCTGAACGTTTCCCATTTGAATAGTAATAGAGTATGATAAGCTTGAGTCTTTTCACTTGTAGAAAAGGGGATGTAGAGTGGAAAATAATCAATTACCCAGAAATTCGCGCAAACTCTTCAGAACTCTGCTAAGTCCGAGGACCTTACGAATCATGAGAGTGACAGTAAGGCCAGACGTTATAGGAGTACAAGGATGGTCAAAAGAAAAGTTTAAAAGGCTTGCAAATTAAAGAAGTTGTAAATCGTCTTTTCTCCTCTAACTAGGGGCTTAAATATCAGGATAGACTAGGTTTTCTACCATTTAAGTTGAATTCCTTGCATAGGTATTATTCCGTTTCTTTCTTTCAGTTATGGGTTAAATAATAGGACAGATTGGGTTTTATAGCCTTGGCTGGCAACCAGTCTACCGCAGAAAGCAATTGCAACCTACTGAGGGATAATCTTCTGCCCAGTCAGTCATGTCTCTTTCGAGACATGATCGACCAAAGCGTGTATCAGGTATGGCACTTAACTGACTGAATAAAATAGTTGGAGACATGAAGGTTTTTACTGAACATAAACTGGGGTATCTGTTTTATATTGTTATGAAGTAATAAACTGATCCCCCACTAATTACTACATAATAATATAATACATTTCTTTCTCCTCTTGCTATGAGTCAAATAATAGGACAAATTGGGTTCTATAGTTTTGGTTGGCAACCAGTCTACCACAGAAAGTAATGGCAACCTACTGCAGGATAATCTTCTGCCAAGTCAGTCATGTCCTTTTCGAGACATGATCGCCCAAAGCGTGTATCACGTATGTCACTTAACTGACTGAATAATGACCAGTCTAAGAGGAAACACTCCAAACCATTTCGAACAGACACAGTCATTTCTTCAGCTGAAATATATATGGGGTGAGGGTTCCACAATCCTCATTGACTCGTGATATATATATATATATATATATATATATATATATATATATATATATATCAATCACAAGTAATAGGGTCGTAAGATCCTCACGTACTTCAGCCATAGAAATGGTGGCTGTGTCTATCAGAATCCATTTCTTTTCAAGCTTGTTTTGAGTTTTTCCGTTTAGGCTGGTTGCTATCCAAGACTAGAGAGCCTGCAATTTAACCCATAATTTGGGGAGAGAAGAGACGTATTTATAAAGGAACTGAGAATTTCCTCTTAATATTCAGTTCTTTCGACCTATGGCTTTTGCTCTTCCTAGTGCTTGTATACAATTTGGCACAGCAGCCACTCGCATGTTCGAAACACCGAAATTTGTTATTTGATAATTTCTATTCCTTTTAATTTTTAAAGATGGAAATATGAACCAACTCAATCTTTTTTTTACCCCTTCTTACTGGAGTTGATATTGTCGTAACAATACTCAACCCGTAGTAAAGCTATGACATTATCAATTCAAACCTCCCTTTGGAGTCAGTCGGTCAGGTGCCATACGTGATACATACTTTGGGCGATCATGTCCCGAAAGAGACATGGCTGACTGGGCAGAAGATTATCCTGCAGTAAGTTTCCGTTGCTTTCTGCGGTAGACTGGTTGCCAGCCAAAACTATAGAACCCAATCTGTCCTATTATTTAATCCATAACTGGAGGAAAGAGACAGATTAATACCTTTCCAAAGGATATTTGTGCGTAAGTGAATGCAAGGAATTCAATTGGAATTCGAATTCGGCTCCCCGATTTGTCGTTCCAAGTCGGTTTCCACTGCCCCACAACGCACATTCCCACTGCACCACAACGCACACCCACCTTTGGGGTATATACCCACTGTCTAACCCAGATAAGCGTGGCTGCTGTGGTTTTAATAGCAAACTGGTCTTGTTTACATGGTGCAATTGCTTGTTGGTTTTGAATTTCGTCTTTTCCTAGACTGGCTATCAACTAAGGCTAGAGAGACCATTTTAACCAGCTACTTAACCGCTAGCTGTTGGGATGAATAATTTCATTCCATTTCTAGGGTATTTGCGCGAAAACGAGAGCAAGTACTTCGGCTGGAACGCGGTATACCAATTCCAATTTCGGTGCCGATAGTCGCTACGCTACACGCACATCCAGATTAGATATTAAGAGTAAATTAACTTGGTATTGTGTCAGACTAAACTTTGAAAATTTTCATGAAACTTTAAGAGACTCGCTGTTCTGAAAAAAAAATTCTTTTACATTTGATGTTGTGTCAGTTGTCTTAACTTTAAAATGTCAGGGTTTAAATCATGAAGTATTGTCATGCTATATGATATAAAAGCGGCGTGTGTTCGTGAGTGTGTTTGTGTGTGTGCGTGAGTGTGTGCGTGAGTGAGTGAAAAAGAAAAACAAGGTGGTGTATGAGTGAGTGTGATGGAGATAGGATTATCGAGTAAATACCTGATGAGTAAATATTTCGCGTGTCTAAATTTAATTCGTCTAATGACCACCGTTAATAGAGACGAATAAATATTTTTCCTGAAGGAGGTGATAATTTGCTCCGCTCTAATGGTAGATACGCAATGGGACAAATTGATGGAGTGTACTTAGACGCCAGATGTAATGCATTTAAGCTTTTTACAGTACAAATCTAAATGAAGAGAGAAATTAGGCCACATTTTGTTCTACGCTCATCGTAGGTTGATCATTGATTTCTTTTACGGTTTATCAACCCATTTTGGGTTATTTAAAACCGAAACATATTTCGTATGGTATTTCTTTTTAATCATATCACCCCAAGCAAGGCGATAACGCCACTGATGCGCAGGGGGCTACGTTGGAGTAAAAAGATTGGAAAAGAGAAAGCCGGAAACCACATCCTAACCAGGAAACAAGGGATGATCCTCGTCACCTGTTCAATAGACGTGGGTGGAGTGTTAACCGGGCGATAGGTTAGTCTATCTACTCCAATTGAAAAAAACAAAGAAAAGAGTGAAAAGATTGTAACAGAGAAAACCGGAAACCGCATCCTAAACAGGAAACAAGGGATGAGCCTCTTCACCTGTTCAATAGACGTGGGTGGAGTGTGAACCGGGCGATAGTTTAGTCTATCTACTCCACTTAAATGGTATGAATATTTTTTTGCATGTGGATATTCTTTAGAACACATTCTGTTCTGCATGGTAACACCGCAGTCGCTTGCATAGTTCTCAGTGAATAACATGCCCTATGTAGTCTATTTTCAGAACTACGATGTAATATATAATCCCATAGTTCCTGAAATGGCGCCTAATCCATCCAGGTAACAATTTAATTTCCACGAAAGTCAATTCGAGAATGAGTTATTAACAGTGAATTATTCTCTGGTGAGTTTGTGTGAGTATGAGCCTGTGTTCGACTTAATACATATTGATATACAATCATATAGGATATTCGTTGTGGTGCAGTGGATATCGACTCGGAACGACAAATCGCGGGGCCGAGTTCGAATTCCAGTTGAATTCCTTGCATACACTTACGCGCAAATACCCTTGGGAAAAGTATTAATCCGTCTCTTCCCTCCAGTTATGGGTTAAATGATAGGACAGATTGGGTTTTATAGCCTTGACTGGCAACCAGTCTACCGCAGAAAGCAATTGCAATATACTGTTGGATAATCTTCTGTCCAGTAAATCCCGTCTCTTTCGAGATATGATCGCTCAAGCGTGTATCACGTATGGCATTTAACTGACTGTATATACAATCAGTCTTTTAAGTGTCATACGTTATACACGTGTGCATAATCCCTTCAGTTATGGGTTAAATAATAAGACAGATTGGGTTCTATAGCCTTGGTTGGCAACCAGTCTATCACAGAAAGCAATGGCAACCTACTTCGGGATAATTTTCTGGCAGGCAGTCATGTTACTTTCGAGACATGATCGCCCAATCGTGTATCACGTATGGCACTTAACTGATTATATATACAAGCAGTCTTTTAAGTGCCATACGTTATACACACTTACACGATCATGTCTCTCTCGATTCCTGACTGGCTAGGCAGAAGATTATCCCGCAGTAAGTTGTCATTTCTTTCTGTGGTAGACTGGTTTCCAACCAAGTCTAAAGAACCATGTTTATCTTGCTATTCTCTATCGCTGGTTGCGGTAGAAGAGATGGATTCATTTTCCCCCAAGGTTATTTGCACGAAAGTTATGAATTAAAGTATGAATTTAAGTTCAGTATTAGACTAGCGTCAAGATCTCATCAGTTTACAGTTGAGCCGTAAGTTCTATGCTAACAGTTTCTTTTCAAGCACTTCTCGCGGTGGATCTCCCTCCCGGATCCATGCTTTCCAGCCAACTTTAAACCGCAAAAAATTAAATGCAATGTTAGTCGCCATCTACTGTCCTTCTGATTATTTTTTTCTCTCTGCTTATTATTAATGATCCGGTTCCTTGTTCATCTACATCCTGTACCCCCTCTTGTGTCTTAGTGGCTTTATTGCCTTGCCTGAGTGATAAAAAGTGAATATAACGAACCCAACTGAAATTAGAGATCCGCTCGCTGATTAACAATTCCGAGTTATTATCCATTACACCACCTGCACCTCCAAGCTTACAGCACCTGGTATTCCCAAACAGTCACCCACATATTTACTGACTAGACTCGCTTTTGCTTACCTTTGAAGATCGTACGAGAACCGGTGTTTTAATGTGTTATGGTCGTAATCTGGAATACTGAAAATACCATATACAGAACATAAAATTATTTCATTTTGATTGTTTGATTTTGTTTAGCGGTTTATCAACACCTCTATGGGTCATTTAATGCCGAAATCTAAATATTTTGAACATAATTGATATGTCTTCAACTACAGATAAAAATTCTGTTATAAAAGGTATTGCTGGTTAGTTTACTACAAAGATATATTTTTGGCAATTTTTTCATACAAAAAATATTGCAGTTATTTTTACTATCAAAATGTATTTTTATACGTTCAGATGGTTTTGGTTTTGTTTGCGGGAGTTCACTATTTAGCCATAGCTGGGTCCCTAGCAGGTGCTACCATCTCGAGTCATGGTGGAGCAGGGAGCAGCAACAATTAAGAGGTGATTCCATACTACCCAGAGCCTCCCATCTCTAGATCAGAGGACTTGCTGCCGGATGTAGTTTATCGTTGTACCCAGGACTAGAAACATAGAAGCAGCAAGGAGATTTTAAAGAAATTTGAAACAAATAGAACAGTTGTAATTAGAATGTGACAGTTAAAGTTCTTGGGGCATGTAATGAGGAAAGAGGGCTTAAAGAATCTGACACTCACATAATATACTGATGGCAAATTAACCAGCATTTAACGAATTTGCGTAAATAGATGGCAGAAAAGGAAGTGTGATAGATAATATTGCTAAACTTTACAAAAGGTAAGAAGAAGACATGATCACCCATATCTTGAAAAGACAGCATCATCAGCAGTACTATAGTCGAGTGTGTTCGTAGACCGATTATCTCACGTGTCTGTGTTGAAAGCCGAAAAGGTATAATTTCATGCACGTGTTTTGGAAAAATAGATCTGCTGGAGTCTTTCCCTGACCAGGTCAAATCACAGCTGATGTCCTCCAACTTGAAGGTTCGCCTTGGTCAAAGATATGTGGCCGGTGGTTTAATCGGATGTACCTTCTGATTTGGCCATTGATTTCAGTTTAGAAAGCCCTTCACGCATCGATGTCGTGAATTCCTAGCTATGGAGCCTAGTTCTCAGTTTTATGCCCAATGACCGTTTACCTTAACATAAGGCTGACTTACTCTTTGGTTGGTCTTGTGTTTAGTCTTGTTAGCTCTTTAGCCATCCACCTTACTTCCATCTCGGAAGCCGCCAACCAAATAATGTTGCATCATCATCGCACTGGCTGATGGTATAGCTATGAACCCAACTACCAGACTGTTAAATCAATGTTAAATCTACAAGAAAATTCAGTCACCCTTTTACAAGTTTTTTCCTTTTAAAACCTTGCTGAGTGTCTAGACATCTTTCTCATCAGAAAAACCTGGTGGATGAATTGGTTTAGGCACCAATGTTCCAGCTATACGGCAGATAGTACTGGTTTATATGGTATCAATAGCACTCATAGAGTGATTTGACGTGAAAGGACACAGCCCATAAAAATAGATGTGTTAGGGCGCTCTCCACCTTTGTTCTTATAATGGACTGTTCCTATCACTACATAAAGTGGTAGCGGGAAGACCTCGGGGTTGCGTTGCGTTGAGCGTTGGGTTAGCATTGCGTTAGCGTTGACTGTTCAGCTCGATACCAAGTCAGTCGAGTATTTCCGGAAGTGTGCTATACACAGACTCTACGTCTTACTACGATTCGTGTTACTAAACTATTGTTCCTGTACTCTACTAACAACTCTGTTGTACATACTATTTTCCGGTAATATATTTCATTTACTTTATTTTTCGTTGTTTGTGATTATTTACACAACTATTTCTGTTACACACAACATAACAGTGGCGACGAAGGATTCGAAACTCACACAGGAAGTGATTTGACCTGAAAAGACACAGCCCATAAAAATAGATGAAATACCAAAACTTCGAATAAAAAACCTAGGAAGTATTCTTTGATATTTTTGGTGGAGGGAAATCTTACAAACCAATAAATGCGATAGAAAAATTCTTCAATGTGCAAATGAAGTGATGATTTCATTTGTTTATAATGTCATTAAAATAAACATACATTTTTGGAAAGCGTGTGTGCAGAAGAAAATAAGGTTTTTTTTTTAGTATTTTTTAAAATTCAAAATAAGGAAAGTAATATTGAGACGCATCTTCCATTGATGGTAATATGCGCTCTGAAAGCTTAAATCAAGCGAATTCGCCAAGCGAAAACTGAATGGCAACAAATATGCAAGAGTAGGGGAGGGCGTTGTGAAAAATAAAATACAATTAATCTGACAGTGATGGCCGACGTATAGTGAGTGTGTAAGGGGAATTTGAAAAAGCCCCTAGAGGGGGACATTCTCATCTGAGTACAAATCTATCGATCTTTGGGTTCTGAGTCCCTAATTTGAAAGTAACGTTGCTTCTCAGTGAGAGAGAGAGAGAGAGCAAAAGAAAGAACGAGAGCAGGGAGAGAAAGAAGAATAAAGAGAGAGATAGTTCTTATTCGGTATGAGCATAAAAGAGACAGATGAGAGAGAGGGAGAGAAAGAAGTATTAAGAGAGAGGTAACAGACTCTAAAGAGGGTGATAACCCCAAATTATTCGATTTGTGCATATAATACATATTGAATAAAAGAAAAAAAATGCGAGATGGAGAGAGTGAGACCCAAATAAGTATGTGAAAAAGAGAGAGAGAGAGAGACAGAGGGGCAGAGAGAGAGAGAGAGAGAGAGAGAGAGAGAGAGAGAGAGAAAGAAAGAAAGAAATAAAGGGAAGAGAGAGAAAGAGGCGGGAGAAAGGATGGAATAGGCGGTGATATTTGTGCAAAACAGAGTTTGCAGGAGAGATAGTAGAAAAGACACGCAAATATGTACGAGAAAAAGACAGAAATAAAAGAGAGGAAGAGATAGCGAGAAATGAAAGAGGGAAGCCACCATTTTTTGATATCTGTGAGAAAACGACGAGCTGTGATAGAGAAAGTGAAAAACGAAAGAAACGGAAAATAGAAAAGAGATAGAAAGATAGATAAATAGAGATAGTGAGAGAGAGACGAAAGTTAGGCGAGAAAAATAAATAGAAGTTAGGATAGATAGATAGATAGATAGATAGATAGATAGATAGATAAGGGGTGGAAATAAACTCAGTTATAAAAAAGATAGATAGATTGATAGTGAGAAAAAGTAACAGAAAGATAGATATATACATACATAGAAAGGGCGAGAGGAAATAAACTCAGTTATAATAGATACATAGAGAGATATGAAAAGGCAGAAGATAGATAGATAGATAGATAGATGGATAGATAGATATGAAAAGGCGTAGATAGATAGATAGATAGATAGATAGATAGATAGATATGAAAAGGCATAGATAGATAGATAGATAGATATGAAAAGGCATAGATAGATAGATAGATAGATAGATAGATAGATAGATAGATATGGAGATACTGCGACAGATAAATATGAAGATAATGTGATAGATAGATAATGAACAAACTGAATTAGATAGAGAGATAGATAAAAATTCTTCGATATGTATGTGAAAGAGACATTTGATTAATGTACTGGGTAGCATAAAAGTTCATTCGGTTTATTAAATAAAAGACACTTAAAATTTTTTTTCAACATCAAATTTATTGAAAAGCAATGGCAGGTTTTCCATTAATTTTACAGACATCAGTAGCTTTTCGAAAAAAAAGTTTCACGTTTGACAATCATTAATATATATATATATATATATATATATATATATATATATATATATATATATAAAACAATTATTAGTCAGAGTCAAATTACGCTAGAAAACAGTTGTATTTAAAAGTGCTCAGTATACATTTAAAGAAAAATAAAAAATAATTCCCTATTCTAAACATTCTGTTTTTAATTTCTTGTGCGTTCAAAAATAAAGCGTTAGGGAATTATTTAGTCTTTCACATCTGACGATAGCGAAAGGTTGAAACCATGGTAGCGTAATCGAATGATCTTTACACACACACACACACACACACACACACACACACACATATATATATATATATAAGAAAATTAAGGCAGACACGTTATTTCATGGTAAATCGGAAGTATAGTCCTATTTCAGGCGAGCCATCATCAGCTTCCGTCTTTATTGTACAAAGGATTTTACATGAAAATGTAAAAAATGTAAAAAATCGTGTAAAATCCTTTGTACAATAATGACGGAAGCTGAAGATGGCTCGCCTGAAATAGGACTATGCTTCCGATTTACCATGAAATAACGTATCTACTTTAATTTTTCTTATATTTGCTCTCTCTCTCTATATATATATATATATATATATGTATATATATATATATATTTGGAGCTCTCTTAGAAAGTTATCCTACCACTGTATATACAGGATACTCCTTTGGATTCTTCTATATCTACACAGCATGCTGATATATATATATATATATATATATATATATATATATATATATATATATATATATGTGAAAGTTGTGAATGTTTGGTTTAAATTGTAGATTTGTTGTTATTATTATTATTGTTATTATTATTATTATTATTTATTTTTTGTGTAATACATTAAGTTTCTATAATTATATTTCAGTCGCTACAAGTATTTTAGCCTAAAGTTGACTCTCTTCAGGCGAATAAATTTCTGACTTTAGATCCGATCTCAATATGTAAAGTCAAAATGTAAATTTAAAAATAAAAGTTAGAAAGTCTTAAATTCAGAGTTTTCCTTTGCAAAGACCAGCGGCCATGCAAATCAAAATAGCCCTGTCGGGACCGTTATTATATGGGTTTGACTTCAGAATCGTTCTCTTTCAGACAGTTTGCCTTTAGACAGTCAGTTAAGTGCCATACGTGATACACGCTTTGGGCGATCATGTTTGGGCAGAAGATTATCCCGCAGTAGGTTGCCATTGCTTTCTGCGGTAGACTGGTTGCCTGCCAAGGCTATATAACCCAATCTGCCCTATTATTTAACGCATAACTGGAGGGTTGGTTGGTTGGTTGGTTGGTTTTTTATGGCATATCAATCTCGGCGGGTCATTTATTGCCAACAAAATTTTTTATTTATTTAATACCTTTTTTTTCAACAATTTATTGTTGTTTTTATATAAGTTTTGTGTCTAGTAATACTTTTTTCTTTTCGAGTATCAAGATTCATTGGGATTTGTTTTTAAGGGCCGGGTCCCCAACTCCTAACCTGTTATTTAACCCATAACTGGAAGGAAGAGATGGATTAATACCTTTCCCAAGGGTATTTGTGCGGAAGTAAAGGCCATGAATTCAACAAGAATTCGAGATCGGCTCCCCGACGTGTCGTTTCCTGTCGATATCCACTGCACCACAAAGCACATCCTGAGTTTGTCTTACTCAGTTTGTCTATGTAAGGCTAAAGGAGTACTGTCTACCTTATTATTTATTATCATCACCCTGGTGTGGCTGTAAGGTTGCTGACCAGCTCCCTTCATATGTCTCATTTGCTCGAGTCCTTGTGGATAATTTTCCAGATCAGTCAGTGACGTTATCTAACCATTTTCCCTCTGTCTGCCTCTTCTCATTTTGCCTAAAGTGGTACCTTTTAGTCTGGCAGTGGATAAAGATTCTTGCCTCTTATGATGTGCTATAGCATTTCAACTCTCTCTTCTTCGCGGTGGATATGACGTCTTTGAACAGCCCTGTCTGATGGTGTTTCGCACCGCGTCATTTGTGATGTGGACTACAGAAGAGATACCTAGGTTAATAAAAACGAACACATTATTTAAAGGGATTTTAAATCAGATTTTTTTCTTCCACACTAGTTGCCACTCAAGGAAGGTGAGTCCGGTTTGCTTTTTTATTTAATCCACATCTGAAGGAAGATGGATTCATACCTTTTCCAAGAGTATTAGTGCAAAGAGAACAAAACAAACACGGTCAGAATTTGAAAACCGACACACCGATTACATTGTCTTCGAATATATCCGTTACAGTGCCGGACATACAAAATAGAAGAAATACACAATTATTACATTTTTTATGATTTTATAAGAGTCTAAAAGTAACGCCTTTCTTTATTAATTACAAGAGATTTAACAGAGGCATGCAAAAAATCTCAGGATGCCAAGTCTTTAAACAAATTTAAAATAACGCCTCTTTGCAACTGCATATGAAACGAAAGATTAAAATCAGTGCATTTCATTAATTATTAAAATTGTAGGCGGAAACAGAGCTTGTCTTTCTTGTTGTTCTGGGTATAACGACAAACGACATCCGGCAGCAAGGCCTCTGATTGGGCGATTAGAGGTCTTCAGGAGCGTGGAACCGCCTCTTAATTGCTGTTTTTGCTAGGTATGACTAACCTGGGTTAGTAACATTTGCTAGTGTCCAAGCTATGGGCAGATTGTGACATCACAAAAAAAAACAAAAAAACAAACAAAAAAAAACACTAAGAAAGTATAAAAATACATATTTATAGTAAAAATAACGGCAATTCATTTTTCTATAAAAATTTACCAACAATGCATTTTATCTGTAGTTGAAGGTATAAAATTGTTCAAAATATTTAGATTTGGGCATTAAATAACCCATTGAGGTTGATATGCTGCTTAAAAATCAGCCAAAAAAAAAAAAAAAAAATTTAGAATTCGGCTTTAATTAAACCGTAGATGTTGATATGACTCTAAACAAAACGAACCAAACCCAAATATTTAGATTTTGGCTTTAAATAACCCATAGAGGTTGATATACCGCTAAAAATCAACCAAACCAAATTATTTAGATTTCGGCCTTAATTAAACCGTAGATATTGATATGCCGTTAAACAAAATTAACCAAACTAAAATATTTAGATTGCAGCTTTAAATCACCTTACTAAACAACATCAACCAGAAAACCAACATGAATGAATTCTTTAATGACATTAATGCGAATAAT